>JAUELG010064466.1:0-11104 GCA_031471515.1 Dendraster excentricus | reverse complement strand
TAATGTATGAGCCACATTTGAGGTAACTTTCAATTTCAATCCAATTTCATGTAGCGTCTGTTTGACGGTTATTTTTTTCCAAAAATAGTAACCTTTCACAAAATAGGGGACAGATATTGGTAAACCGATCTTCAACATTATTTTACTTTTTTCATAAATAAATGACAATACCAGTTAATTGGTAATGTTCTATTAAAATCGATTTCCTTTTAATGTATTTTCTTGGGAATAATTTATACAGATAATTCACCAAGGCAATGTTATTTGAGTTTTGGTTGTGTTACTACATACATGTATATACAGAATTGATGTAGGGGCAATTAAAATATAAAACATCTACAATGTAGTTTGCTTGCTTGATCGGGCAACCTAAATTTCTCTTAAACTGTGAGAGCAGAATGTAATTTCTTGTTGTCTGTAAATCTCATCAAGAAATATGCGGGCAAGTAAAATTTTCTGTTTGGGCTAGTCAAATTTAAACATATTTATGATTTAACTTGCACCAGAGCTGAATGGGCCAGTAGATAAAAAAGTTAGTGTGACTGTGGAGGCTTGAGTTGTGTTAGGACAGATGCTAGATAGTGGTGAAGCTAGCGGGACGGAATTGGAATGTGGGCATTGCGTGCCGATCAATTCCAAAAGCAACATCTCCAAGAAAAAGGTTCTTGCCACTCAATAGTGACTCAATTATATACCCACCTCTGAGCTCGTCTCCCACCAATACTGTTTGTGTACGTGTAGTGACGGAGGGCCATTAAGTATTAAAGTTCCATGTCAGTTTTGGGTACCTTATCAACATGTCGCAGAGAACTTTTCACATCATGATTCTGAAAGCAACATCTTGCAGAAAAATGGTTGTTGCCACTGAATAGTGACTCAATTATATACCCGCCTCTGAGCTCGTCTCCCACCAGTAGTGTTTGTGAACTTTGTGTACATGTAGTGATGGGGGTCCATTAAAGTTCCATGTCAGTTTTAGGTACCCTAGCATCAATATCAACATGTCACAGAGAATCTTTCACATCATGATTCCAGAAGCCCCCAGTAAAAAATGAAACCGAGTTCCAAAGGAAATTTGCTGAAATGACAATGCTGGTAACCATCCAATATAACTCTGTATACCTTCAATATCACATCGTTTACGAGGGACACTTTTCATTTGATTCAATGTTGGTCCTTCCATAGTCTAAAAAAAGACAAAAAATAAAAGAAGAAAGCAATAGGAAGAAAATTTAGTTTATTGATTATAATTCATTTATTTCTTTGGACCAAAGAAATTTCAATGTTGTCAGCTGGGCTGAAATTCTTGCCTCAGCTCAGAAGGCCTAGGGGGTAGAGGTTGGCATGTATGCTTTAAATACAAGTGATTGATGACATGTCACCATGGCGACAGGCCAGGCCCATGCCACGCCCCCACATCCCCACCCACACAACACAGTATGCATTGTAAACAAGCCCATACTAAAGTGCATTTGGCATTGTCTTGGATTGGATAATCTAATCAGTGCACATACACAACCAACCTTTTTACAGTACAGTTATGTAATTGCACACTGAGTTCATTATGCCTAATGCAATTGGTATACACAATCAAGGGGACACACACACACACACAAACAGTTTGTGCATGTAAACAATGCACAGCTTATCACAGTGTGTCATGCTGGTCACATGGTCAGCCCATGGTGTTGGCTTCGAGGCTATTTGGCACTCACCTTGCCATGAGAAAGGGGGTCAAGATATTGGAACATGTGTTGGAACATGTGTTATGATTAATATCAAGGAGGTATACTTGTAAACAAATATGTTTGTTTTTCTTATACCTCCTTGGTTACAGATACAAGCAAGAAAAACAAACACATACAGACAGCATTCAGACTATTAAATAAGAAAGTGGGGTGTATCACATCTAAAGATATAGTATAGGCCTTTATTCAAAAAATAAGAAGGGAGGATGGGGGGGGGGGGGTTGTTTGTTCTAGTTTCACTTGTAGCAAGAATATCATCCTGTTTCAGATTTGTATTTTAAAAAGTTATGTTTACAAATATCATTTTACTCCCAATGTTTATTTAGCCATGTAGTGAAAAAAAAGCCAGAGTTCATCATGGTGATTTACCCTTCTGACCCCCCCTCCCCATTCATAAAGGAATATATTGTGGAATTGGAATAAAATGCAATACATTAGATGATTTACTTTATTCAAATATTTGATTTTCTTTGGCAAAAATGTTCATAAATGATGAGATTTGTTTACATTACTATCTGTTGGTGAATGTTTGCTGCTCTAATATAACCCTGGATATCCGCATAAATTGTGTTTCTAACGTTTTGAGTATAAAAAGTCATACTGATCTGTCTACATAAATCCAAGTCACTTGTGTACTTATTCCTTTTGCAATGTTAGGAGATAGGCACTCTTTATTGTTAAGATTAATTTAAGTAATTCATTATTGAAATTACACAACTATTTGTCACTGATATGTTAAAAGATGGCTGTTTTTAAGGATTTTATAATTTATCCCCCATAAATTTACAGAATATTGCTCCCTCTCGGGGGCCCCCAAGGCGGTTGAGTGTTTACGCAACCTGAAATGCTGCAAAGTGCTAATTTTACCAACACGCGACTGAGCAGCGTCGCCCAAAGAGCCGCTCGATATCGCTATCTGATCCGTGGGGGAATTTGTATGCCCTTCACGCTGTCATGGGCATGCAACTTGAATAATTTTACACAATTGACACGTAAAAGGAATATATTACTGAGATAAACGAGCGCGATTTTCGTATCTCACACGTACACGAACAGACGCGTACAGAGAATTAGCAGTAGGCTACATACTGACAAAAATACAGTAATCAAAGGGCTAAACTCTTCAAAATGTATCCATGTTGTTTGGGTAAGTAAAAAAGAGGAATGGCCCCAAACCAGAATTCCGTAGCCATTATTGGAAGGAGACTCTTGATATAGAACTTATCTTTATCAAACTTTTTCCATGTTGTTTGGGCAAGTGAAAAAGAGACTTACAAGTCAATTTTCAATGGCCCCTTACTAGAATTCAGTAGCCATAATCAGAAGTGAACTCTATTTTTGTAGTATATGTGGTCACCTAGGTAGGCAAAGAAAATTTGGCAACAAGAATGAAATGCTGGTTAATTTGGGGGTATATTGAGAATGATGAGTATGCGCCGAGAAGATTCTCGCATCCACAGTGAAAATCAATACATTCTCCGACCATAGTCTTGCACATACTGCATACACACAGAACAAGAGTTATCAGTATGTGCCTCGTACACACGCACGCACAGTTATCAGTACAGACAACACAACACCTCAATGACTCAAAGTGAGATACACTTGCGCATCATAGTCGGTCATAGTATGCATGTATTATAGCCTACCCACATTTGTTCATGAATCCATTTATTGTCCCAACAATCCCCCCCCCCAAAAAAAATCTGCATTATTTGATCACATGTTGGGCTCTCCAGCACAGCTGACTGCTATTGTGTGTGTACTATTGTGTATGTACCGTGTGCGCACAATTGACAACGAGATAACTGTAAAGTCAGGGACAGGTCTCTTCCTGTCATTGTTATTACATACTCTATCTCTATCTCTCTCTCTCTCGGACTGTCTGGCATTTATCTCCAACAATTGCGCCAGCAAATAGGGGACATCAGAGAGAGGAAGAAATGTAAATGAGGGCTCGATCTACTTTTGTTGAGCGATCGGAGCAGAGCCGTTAATAGCTTTGTTTCTTCTTCAAACGCCAGCTGTTTAGTCATTCATTGCATTGGCTAGGGGTTGAACTTCATGAATAGTGGATGCTACATAGCCCTCTCTGTCAAGTTATGCATAGCTGAGCTGAGAGGCATCCTAATAACATCACTCTGACATTTGTTTTGAAGCTGTTGCATATTCTATGCGTACATGTAATACACCTGTTGTTTCCCCATCATGTTCATGTATGAGCGATTGTGAGGGGTATTGTGTTCGCTCGTGGAATTCCAGTGGAAAACATTCTTGTGAATTCATTAACTGACTTGGGAAGTTGAACTGCAGGTTTTTGCTCGGGCAGTGTTTTTAATTTGAAATCACACTTGATAGGTCGACGGTGTTATGAGGCAGACAGTTATTTTCCTTCGCGAGCGTTCCACGAGTCAAAGTTCGCAGGGTGTATAGTTTCTAGCTACATTGGTACCTGACTATGATGAGTTTATTTAGAAAGAGAGCTTCACTCATATTGTGTCACTAGCATTCAGCCATATGGGCATGTTAGTGACTAGTCGTTGCATCGCATTCATTACTAGTTAGTAGCAACATAATACATACAGGCTCTAGTTTACTCGTGATATCACATGCAGTCTTGTAACTTAAACTTAGTTGGTTACATATTTGAACATTACGTAAGAGCAACGGCCTTGAACTCTTTCCCTAGAAATTTACGCAATCGGTTTGATCGGATCTGCTGGGCACATCAGTTATTGAGTGCCACCAGGAACTATCACTTTTTATCAGGAAATTGCGTTTATCGTAAACTTGTTCACGCTACGTCAGAACTGTCAAGTTTGGTTTCTTTTCTTCTTGGGATTAATGTCACTTCTATTGAGCCGGTTATCCTTCACTAGTCGCATGTTCTCATCCTGGCCGAAACCGCGATTTCCGATCTACAGTGAAACTGCTGATTGGTTTATAAGAGGAGAATAAATCATACATGTCAATACCAATACTAGTCGTACTATTCTTGCATTATCAGCACTACAGTGTATGGACCCATTACCCCACTTCATTCATTCAAAGTCTCTAGTCGGAAGAAATACAGTGAACTCTTTCTGGAGATTTCCCCCTGCGCCGTTTGTCGGAACGTATTAGAATCTGAGGGCTGCTTCAATAGTGACTCACATGGACAGACGTTCGGAGGTCCTTAATCTTGTGTGTGTCGTAGCCAATCCCAGATATCATTTCAATTCTATCAACCCATGGTCAGATTGTTATCGCATGATCTATGATACATGGAACATATGCTGTGCATTTGTACGTTCAGTGATCCTTACTACTAAACTTTGTGGATGTCTTCGCTAGTCAAGTATAGCGAGTCGAGTATCTTGGACTTGTTTTGATCTGGAGTGAAAGGCCTCTTTGCAACTTTGTCCTAATTTGTGAGCATCTCTTTTTTTTTTTTAGCTACGAGTCGAGGATCGGCATTATGGAGTGCTCTGAAGACCAGGATTAACAACTAAATTCATTATAAACCAACTAGCATTTTCCTGGGAAAGCTTTGAATTTACTTCTGGAGAAAGTGTAAATTGTGCTGAGAACACGTTATTGAGTGTGTAGTGAGTTTGTTCACGATCTTGATGTGCAGCAGTACTTCTGTAGACATCTTTACCCAAACACATCTCCGTTGCAATTCTTTGTTCTAGTCGCATAATTTCTACAATAAAAGTTTGAGGAAGTTTCTCATTTGTGCAATATACCCGCAACTTTGTGACGAAAAATGTGCACCATAGAGCGTCCTGCGAGCGGGGATTGGTCGTCACGCCGTCGCCCGATCTCCACCGCATACAGCAAACTCGTCATGCCGCGAGTCACTTCAACCAAAATCTTGCCGTCATCCAGTTCGTCAAAGTCGTCCAGTACGTTTTGTCACATTTATCTTTTGGGTTTGAAATAATTTATTAGTGCCGAATATGCGGAATGTGGAATTTGTATGAATTATTGATTGAAATTTCACTTGGAAATATGCTGGAAATTCTCAAAATCAGCAAATTGTCCCATGTGACAAGACAATGTTTTCACCATGAAAATCATGTTCAATTGGGTATTTGTTATTGACAGGAACTGGGTGGTCTATGTACAAAGTCTATTTCAAAATCTCAGAGAGAACAAGTTTTAAAATACAATTTAAAAAATATTTGTGCAAATATTTACATTTTGAAGGTTTATCTTTTTGATGGTATGGGCACTTTTGATGTTTGAACCCTTGGGTTGCATTATTGACAAAGTCAATTTGCTTGACTGGGCAAACCCTTTCGATGTTAAACAACATTCTCGAAATGTCTACGGTAGAATATGACATTATTTTTCCTTCCTGCTCTCTGAAACAAAGCGCATTGAATAATTTATCTTGATGAAAAGCCACTATGGCAGTTTTTCATTATGACCCTGTATTGCACTTTTCAATGCTCTGAGCGAGTCGGTACTCAGCGCAATTATTTAAATGGGGGAATTAATGAGAGTGGATCAGCTGTAGTATTTGATTGCGAATAAATGGCAATGGATGAAATTAATGACTGGATAAATTGATAAAATCAGCGGCAGTATAGGGGCCAGAAAATATTGGATGACTAATCCACTTGTAGAATCACAGTATGATTCTCATACATGTACATACAGTTGTGTGTACAGTATACTTTAGCTTTTGTGTTGAGGTACTGTCACTGTAATGATAGGATGGAAACCTTTGTGTAATTGCCTTAATTGGTTAATTGTACCAGGGTTTTCAAACAACCTCATGCATGATAGGTAATACAAGGATTGTTTTGTGGTAATTGTATACTTACCTGCAGTATTATTGTATTTTAAATAGATAAAATATCCAGGCCATCCAGCAACTTTGTATTCAGCCCTTTGTTCAAGGTGAAATTTCTGTAGTTATGGCACTGTTTCTAGTTGAAATCACTTGTAGCACTGATGGGTAGTTTTGTTTTTGAGTTTGCATTCAACCACGGAAAGTGGGAAGGGTGGGGTGGGGGGGGGGAGGGGGGAGGGGATATCTTTACGAAGATCAATCAACATGAAAACTTGTACAATTTAATAACACAAAAATGATGCTAGGCTTGTAAATTAGAGAGCTAATATTTAAAAAATTCATTTGTAGCTTCAATAATTTTTTTAGAATGGATTATCGTTGCATTTTACTTTTTGTGGGTTAGATTTCATTTATAGGCAGGGTGGTTGCTATGTACAGACCTGTAGCCGCTATGACAGGTTTAATTCTATAGTAGATTCATGTGCCTACAAAGAAGTATCCCCAAATCCAGAGATAATTGTTGATTGACAGTTTTATATCTCCCTGCAGGTGCCTTATTTTAAGGCTCTTCCTGAGGAAATCTGGTCCAGGGAGAAGGGGCCCTCTCTGTACCCTCTCTGTCAAATTTGAATTTTAACCCGTCGACTGTTTTTTGTCAAGATGTAACGTACGAAATTCTCTTTGATGGTGATGTCCTTTTTAGAAGGCCTATTTGACTCATCTTGGTGCAAAATAGGACATGCGGGTACTAGAAGTGTATATTTTTGTAGGTCAAAATGCAACATTACCTGAACAATCTTCTACATAATACATGTATTCTTCGATTTCAGATTATACTGAAAGGCTATTTTCATTCTAATATTAAAACACCTGTTCAATCATTGGTCTCAAATGGTCAACGTCCATTCTCTTGCCCAGGCCATAATGGGAAATGATGAAGGGGAGACTACAAAGATGCACTCTTTACATGTCTAGGGTGTCATCCACGTAAGTGCAGGGCTGGAGGCTATTCGCGCCATCCATGCGAGATGGAAGAATTGAAGCTAATCAAGTGCGGGGACGTTTTTTTTTCTTCTTTTTTTTCGCATCGGGCCGTTGAAACTTTGCCATGCCATTAAAGCAAAATCAAGATCCTTTGCATGCTGCATTAGAGGCTTCATTTCAGTGGGAAAAAAAAGAAGAAAAAAGATAGGGCTCAGGGTAATTTAGACTCTGAAATGACAAACTAGACAAACAGCAAAAAACAAACAACAAAAACAAACAATCACAAAAACACAAACAACAAAGATGCAAACTAAATAGAGAAATAATAAATGAATGAAATACAGATAAAATAACCCCTCCCCATGAATTTGCATTAAGAATCCAATTGGTAATAAGTTGCAAGAGCTTTGCTGTTTTTGTTTCCTTCATGCAATCGAGCTGGATAAGTATTCCCCTAAAAATACCTTTTGATTCCTTTTCCCTTGTCCTCCTTTTTTTGAGGGTGCAATCATCTAGGCTTTGTAACTTTAGACTTGAATTATTCCCATTGCACCAGATGCAAGTTCGAAAGCAATTCATGCAGGGCTCCACACTCGCTTTTTAAGTCTGTAGCCCTGTTGGGCCAGTGAACATTTTTTCTCCCCGATTCTGGTGGTCCGAAAGAAAATTTACTGGCCCCAAAATTGTATTTCATGAATAAGCTTGTTACTATTCAAAATATCACTCTTTCCTTTAAAAACAAACCTTTGATTACCAATGGAACATGGTATAAAAGAAAATAAAACTTTTTAAATTTTGTCAATGTCGGGTTAAAAATCTGCTTGCCCAATCGGGCCACCAAAATATGACTTTTATACATTTTACTGGCCCCAAATGCAAATTTACTGGCCCTGGGCCAGCAGGCCAGTGCTTGAATCCATGTGTGGGGATGTTTTAATTCCGGCTCAGTTGTAATTGCTTCTACATACACATTCTACAAGTAAAGTTGCCATTTATTGGTTGTAATCCAAATTGTGTTTACAAAGTTCTGTAGTTCCAATCATGCGAAATGGGATTTTTAATGTAATTCATGTGTGGGGATGTTTTTATTCCGGATCAGTTGCGACTGGCGCAAAAGATTAAAATGATTCTGTTGATAGCAAATTTAAGATTCCTTTTTGTTCATGGTATCATCCACATTGATCAATTCTAGGATGCAAGAAAGCAATGCATGTGTGTAGATGTTTTTATTACAGATCAAGTATTACTTTGGCTCTGAAATATTTAAAAGATTCCACATTCTTTAAATAAGGTTGCCATCATTTAGATAATACAATCCAAATTATTAGACTTAAGATCTTTCGCGACTTTTACATATTTTTTACATATTTTTTTATTACGGATCACTTGCAACTGTGGCATTGTCAGATCTAAAAGCTTCTAGACATTTCTCAAAGTGAAGTTGCCATTTGTAGGGCGTCATCCACAGCAGTAGCTGAAGGCCTTTTTCAGTGATTGATGCAAGAAAGCTTTTCATGTGTGAGAATTTTTTTCATTCCAGGTCAGTTGCAACTTAAAGGGATGCCTGTTAAGTGTGTATAACCATACCTCTTTGGTATAACCCCACGAAAATTACTTGGAGCTTCCTTGTATCTCTTCTACCATATTGTTTAGCTTGTGGTAAGCAAACAACAAAAAAGGGTTTTAGATGAATTAAAATGCCCCTTTGTTATGACAATTTCTATAATTCAGCTCAAAAACATTAATGAAGGTTAAGTCATAAACCTCATATAGACGTCATACAGTAATATTGTTTTAAAAGCTGACACATGTTTTTGCAAAGCAGTGTTCTTTTTCGATGAAATATTCACACATCATTCGGTATATTACAATGATTTTTGTACAAAACTGAAGTCTCAAATGTCATTGTGGGCAATATATATCTGACACTTCACATTTTGCCTTCTTGCTGAAAGTGAAACAAATTTAAACTTTGTTCCAATCTTTGATGCGAGTTAGCAGTTTCTGTTCTGGGACATTTAATTCCCAATGGGTATTTTTTTCCCAATCGATTGAGACTTGTGCTTCAGAAAAGAATTCAACAAAGAAGTGCTACCTGCCAAAAGTGAAGTTGCATTTTAAATTTTAGATTTCATCAAAGTTCTACCCCCGGAGGCCGTTTCCGTCATGTAATATGTATGAAAACTATCCATGTCCTTTTAGACATTTTTGATCTGTTTTATCTCGGTGGAATCGATGGTAATTTCGTTAGCTTTGGTGGCTTTTATTTCAAAGCCTTGAGATATTCTGAATGTAATGTTATGCTACAATTTTAAATCTATCTGACTTCCACAGTTTTTGTTTTTGTTTTGTTACTTAAGGCAATTGAATTCACGTGTAAATTGTAAGTTATCCATGTGTGGGAATGCCTTATCATAGATCAATTGCGTCTTTCTTGGGCATGCAAGATTAGTAGATTCTGAAAGTGAAACAGAATTTTTTGTTGAAGGTGCGATCAAAGTTTCACTCTAGTTTCACTCTGGAGGTTTTTCCCCATCATGTCAGATATGACGAAGCATTTCCCGAGTGGCTTTTATCAATGATCTATGACAGATTCAAGTGACTTTTTTTGGTGCTTTTATTTTGTAAATATTACCCAAGATTCAAGTGACTTGCTTTTTTGGTGCTTTTGTTTTTGTAAAGATTGTACATTACTTTTGAAGATTTTTAGATTTATATGATCCTTTGTGATCTAGGTTAGTTCTAATTATATGTGCTCCAGATTTTGGCACCTTCGGGGCATGAAATTACACTGGCCCCCTGGCCAGGACACAAGAAATCATTTAAAAATGAATTTGCTACAAACTAAATAAGACCAACCAAATACGTCCATGCATTTTCCCCCAGTTGTTGGGCTAATGGATTTTAGATTTTGGCCAACAATACTAGTTCTGAAGTTATTTGGATAATGAAGAAAAAGTCTATAGCATTTTATTTAGAGGATGCCAGAACAGATCAAGCTACAACCATAATAATATATTTGATTTATATAGCGCCTAATATGATTGATATTCATCTCTAAGCGCTTTACAATGATAACCAAAGTATGGTAATTCATTCCTTGCAAAGAGTGCCCAAATAACAGTGGATAAAATGTGTGTTTTCCACCGGTATGCATGCATAATAGGGGGGAAAATTATTTGGGTCCCGAGCGCACCAACTGATAGAGTAAGTGTATACACTTCAGATGAGATCGTCCCTGAAATTATGATGGAGGAGAGACGTCCCTTTTGCAAGAGACTAGTATTGATGTGTTGTATTGACGTCAGTGAGCGTCTTTATTTATGGTTTGGGGGATGTGGGGGTGGGGACGGGGGGGTAGTGGGGGGGTTACGGGTTTATTGCTTGGAAGGATATTCTAGCAGGTGTTGGTTATGCAGAGTGCGGTTTGCCTGTTTTTATAGCGCCAATTAATTTGACCGGTTTCTGTTAATAAATGTTTTATTAGACTGCGTACATGTACGCACTGGCACATGTTTTCACAATTTTGTTCACTAGTCCATATTTGTTATGACGGGGGGGGGGGGGGGGGGGTTGGGGGGTGGGGGTT
>JAUELG010064355.1:0-11104 GCA_031471515.1 Dendraster excentricus | reverse complement strand
GCTTGTTCGATTTGGCATCAAACATGATAGGGAAGAGAGGTTATATTTCCCAGTCGCTTCATTCGTACATGGATGCCTTTTCCGCATGTTCTAGGTTCTAGATAATCTCCAAGGAGGGAAACATTCACATTCCTTTTTATTACATAATTATGTGTTTTCTCATTGTATTTAAAAAGAAAACTCTGACGTTCGTTCACTTTGTCGATATTAATGAGAAACGAATATGCTAGCTAGGGCTTCAGATGTTATCTTTCCCAGTCGCTCCATTTGGACAAGGATGCTATTCCCGCGCGTTCTAGCCTGCAATAAAGGATGCATTCTGGTTCCTTTCTATAACATGGTGATGTCTTTTCTCAACTTGCTTAAAATCAAACTTCTATGCTCGTTTACTTTGTCAATATTATTGAGAAACGAACATGCTGGGGAATAGAGGTTTCCTTTCCCAGTCGCTCCATTAGGAGAAGGATGCATTTCCCGCAAGATCTACTTGCTTCTACGTTACACTACACTGTAGCGTTGTACAGCCACAGAGTCGATGGGATGACTAGTGCGGAAGCTGATCATTAAGCCGTCATGGCCTGTTGTTGCTCGTCAGCTCGCTGAGGGGTCCCTCCGAGTTAAAGGGTGATGTCATGATAATCATACGGGGAGAAATTAGACGTATGAATATATTATAATGTACGGTACGGAGCAGACGTCTCACCGGTGTGAAAGTAAAATGCACCATTCCCGTGCTAGTTTGGTACAGGTACGCTAGCAAATTACTGTAGGTATTATTGTACCGTATTGATATGTCGTTTTACACGATACTGTACATCACTTCGAAAGTACAAAGCAATGTATTACCCTTTTTTAAATCAATTCACCTGCATCAGAAATTGTATGTAACTACCTTTTTTTGTATATAACTTTAAACTACGTGTATACTTATTTCAATGAGGATTCGTTACTTATAAATGGTATAGTGCACTGTAGTAAAAATATAATTAGAGTTATAATTCATCTCAACCTAAATATATCCCGGTGTGTTATAATCATTCACCTTTATCACCTAAGGACTGTCAATTGCGAGCATTAAAATTAGAATGACTAAGGTCTCCCCCAGTTCTGCCTTCATTGATGATTGAATCACTAAGTAACCTATATAGGCGTAAAAGCAGGAATTGACCCGACTGAAAATAATTTTTTTTTTAAGAAACACGTTCTTCCGTCAAATATTTGTATTACCATATTTTAATATCATCTCACTTGCGTATAGACATAGAGGGAGCTTGGGGTATGCAGCGAGTTTGTTAACAATCGATATACACACTACGAAAAAAAGGTTCAAAAAGTGCAATGCGATGCCACACTGGCGGCTTCTTTTAAGATACAACTTTGCTCCTTTTAAGGTACAACTTTTCACCCTCAACATAGGGTGCAATTTTGCACCTTTCTTGAGGGTGTCACTTTGCACCTTTTAAGGAGCAAAGTGGCACTTTTAATCTTAAAATTTGAATCCCAAGGGTACAAGATTGCACCCGTTAAGAAAGTGTGCAATTTTGCTCCCTATATTTAGGGTACAAAGTTGGACCTACAAGAGAGCCGCCAGTGTGACTTCACTTTACACATTTTAAGGTGCTAAGTGGTACCTTTTTCTGTGTACACATCGTATTTTAAAATAATACTGACGTTGTTCTCTGTTATCAACACCCTTCAAGTCCCTTCCGTGGAGGCTGGCTCACTCACCAGCTCCCCCCCCCCCCCACCCTCATCGTCCACATCAGAAGTAAAACAATAAAAGAACAACAAATGATTTGCTCATTATCACAGCGCCACTGAGAATTATCGAAACTTCAACATTTAAATACAAAAGGTCACTTTGGTAAGAATTATTATCCAACTTCTTATTTTTTCCGTTGACGTTGGTCCGAAGGAATTGTGTATCTTATGCGTTAGTACAGAGATGAAATAAATCGGGCATCTCCACAAGCTTGACTCGAGGAGCTTGATATCTTCAAAGGTTAGTTTTAGTTTACCCGAATAAGTTGTCTGTCCTTTATTAGGACCAGATTACATAAAACAAGACCATAATAACAAACAAATGAAAATAACAGACAAATACATATCAACTTGAACAGAAAACAGATATTTAACCGAAACCTGTAAGCAAGTGGGCTAATCTTTCTGCATCTGTTGCTCACCCGTTCATTGCTTCATGAGGTCATTCGAGATGGCATGAATTACGTGTGAAATGTCTCATTTCCGCTCCAAACATCAACAAAAATAACACACTCCCCGATTCCTTATGATCATAAACTCATCGAGTGCCAAGCTCGCTTTTTCGCGAGTTACAATGTATACACACAAATGCCATAGAACATTAACATCTTGGCACGTTAGTAAAGGGATCTAGTAACTTTGTTGTCATGTTCAATAAATTATGAATGGTAGATATCTGATGTGTCCAAAGGGTATTGTATAAAAATTTCAAGTCAAGTTGAAGTTGCATGACTGAGTTATGAGCAAACATGCAAGTGATCTTCAGTAACACACAGCATTCACTTTGTACATGGTTCTAAAACTCCGCCCGAGTTTTTGAACACTGATCACTTCAATCGTACATATCTTTGTAACGAAAGGGAAATTTGAAAAACCGAAACCTGTCCCATGATTTTATTGTCAATACGAATATCACAAGGTATGAGGGAATCGTTAGAATTTAACCTTGATTTGTAGGATCTGGACATTGTTACTAAATTCCTTTTAATGGGCGAGAAAAAAACTCAGTTTACGAATGCTTACAAGATGCATCATACTCGCTCATATCGAAGATTGATAGCATCTCATCGTCGTATAAGTTCAAATGCCTATAAAATAAAATCTTTTGAAGATTTTGTTGGCCATCATCTCATGTCTCATGTCCTGATCTAAAATAACAACAAAACGTCAAGCACAGATTTGTTTCATACATCTACAAATTTATTTTGTGCTTTTCAATGAAACATTAATGTAGCGGAGTTAGTTTACACGTTCACTAAAAAGCAATTACATATATCATATATCTATCATTATTTGACATTATACATAATTTTGATATCATCAATATTTCATAACAAACGATAAAAAAAATACATTTCGAAATACAAACGCAATCAAAAGACCGATACAAATATACATCATCCATATGATACAATAACATATACAGATCATTGTGAGCAATATGACAGTTTTGCCTATATTATATACATATAATTTTACCTTGATAAAAGTATAAGATTATTTACAAACTAACGAAAATACTGTTGCTTTTAAAGACCCACTACTTGATGTATGTACATTCAATGAATACTAAACATGACATCACGGAGGTGTACGTTATTTGCAACAAACTAAATATCACATAACATCGTCTGGTCGGTATGATTATGAAGATTTAAACTTTAATACACTACAATCATAATAATAACAATATGAATTTTAGGAGTTTGATTGCAGATACCATGCATTTATGTTGAACAATTAATCATCACCCATTTAGGTTTATTTAAGATTTTTTTATTTAATTGTTGAAATATAATCGTTAAAATTGACCAGACTTTTTTTTAGAATCATGTTGAAAAGGTTGTACATTTTTATTTTAGAATTAATTGTTTATCAAGGTGTATAAATATTTAAAAAGATTCCTATATGTATTCAATCCCGTCGCGTCTTTAAAATTTCACTCGTAAATGTCATATATTGCCACACATGACTTCGATCCTGTACCCAAATCCTTGTGAGATATGTCTCGATATTATGTGAAAGTTTCATTGAAAAGAACACTGCTCTCCTGGTTACAAAGCAAAAACATGCGTCAGCAATTACAACGGACGTTTATTAGATTGATGACCATTAATTAACGATTTTGAGCTAGATGATAGAATATAGTGTAATACCAAAGGGGCATTTGAAAAAAAAAATCAAACCCTTTTTCATTCTTCTCTACGGTAGAAGAAAAACGAGGAAGCTCCAAGTAATTTTCGTGTAGGTAGATACCTTGAAACATAAGTAACTTGATTGAACATGACACCTGATTATTCATTTGTTTTGTTTCTTTTAATATAGACGGGTATTTATGAAAATAGACAGTTATAATAATGATAATAATGTTCCATTTTATATAGCGCTTCATTACATAAGTCTTGAAGCGTTTGGACCTTTAACATATTAATTAAAGTATAAATAATCAATCTATAATCAATATGCATATTTTGGAAGTTGAAGTGAATAGAACCTCAAATTTCGTATAATGTATTACAGGAACATTTCATTAATACGCGAATCTTCACGTGTACGGTCATTTTGATAAATACATTAACTTTACAAAAAATGCCTGCTTAGATATCATTAAATCTTATAAACCTGATATAGACATGTGAGATTTATAAATAGATGTGACACATATATTTATCTGGTTATTTTTGGCATTGTTGTACACATTTTTTTCACTACAAGTAAAATCATATTTCCAATTATAAAATTCGCTTTCATAAGATCAACAGCATAATTCTGAGAGGATCATTGTCATTGTGAATCTCTTTTTCTTCAAAAAATTAGTTTGTTCTTGCGACCTAGTCCAAATAATAAAAAATAAAAGAAAAATGCAATTATACACTCTCAAATAGATAACAATTTTATTATATCTCGCACAAAAAGATCGGCGATCGAGGTTTGCGCATTAATAACTTTTCTAGAACGCCATTACTATTCATAAATTTTGTTTAATTGGAAATCGTAAATTCATATTGTTATAACATTTGCTATGAATATTTGATCATGGAATGTGCATTGCATCCAAATGTAGGGCAAATTCAAAAGTGAAATGTTGCAAAATGCACTGACTTTGTCAACAGTATGACTTCCTTGGCTTGAATGGGGGTGAGGTAGTCATGCATTCAAGCCACGTTTCATCTTCAAAGAAAAGGAAGGCACACGGTTGACAAAATCAGTGCTTATTGGAACATTTCATTTTATACTTTGCCCTACATTCGGATATAATGCACATTTCATGTTGAAATATCCATAGAAATGTTATTTCAATGTAAACAAGAGGTTTTACGCTTTAAATTGATATCAAATTTATGAATGGTAATAACGTAATAAGCATATTTCAAGCCACGTTTTAATCTTCAAACAAAAGGAAGACTATTTGCTGACAAAATCAGTGCATTTTGTAACATTTTACTTCTAACTTTGCCCTACATTGGGATGCAATGCACATTCCATGATAAAATACTCATAGCAAATGTTATATCAATGTGCAGGGGAGAATTTACAATAGTATCTATAGTATTAACCTAATATAAAAAATTATCAATGCCCAAACCTCTATTGCGGAATTTTTTGGGAGAAATATACATAACCATCAAATTACAAGGCTAATATTTAACAAGGATTTTAACACGATATTGTATTTACGTTTAAATAGTACAGCTTATTAAAATATTGTCATCAATTGTTTCCAAATATCCGACACTACAATCTTATGAAGTAGATGGGAAATACAATCGCTGAAACAGTCCAATAAAATTATAAATGGAAACATGTGAATTTGTTCGTTTACAAAGTGTATTCAATATCAATTACAACTTGAAAATTCAACAAGGTATGACAAAAGAATGAACTAAGTGCTTGAATAGTACGCTTATGAAATGGCTAACAACTATCACCCAATGATTTCCAAATATCCAGCGCTACCCGGTCTGTTGGGATCGTACAAGATGGCGGCTTTACTACTACTGTCCGTGCTACCGCTAAGCTCGTGCGTTTGCGTTTGTAAAGACGGTTTTTCCTCGACCCTTTGTCCATGCGGACCGTTATGGTTATGTATGTTCGGGGAGACGTACCCGTACGTTTCACAGCGCGCGATGCTCCGCGACGTCCGGATGAACGGACTCTTCGGCACGTCCGTCTTCTCCCGACAGGATCTCGCGACGATCCTCTGCGCCGACGTCCCCATCAGCGACCCGCCGTTGAGGTTATTGTTTCCGGTCCCACTGGGGATAGGGCCAAGGTTCTCCCGTAGCTTCAACAGCGGCTGGACAGCGTACGCGTTCGCTGAAAGCGACGGCTTTGTGTTCGGCACTGGCACGTCGGCGTACGCGTACGCGTAAGTGTCCTCCGACGGCATGGACTTCCGCGATATTCTTGATGCCAAGGACATGATGCCGTGACTCATCTTCGGCCGCATGCTCACTAACGGAGCGTCAGTTTGGGCCTTCTTCCGTCGCACTCTGTAGATGACCGCCGCTATGGCAGCACAGACCAAGACGATGGCAAATGTCGTAACAACGGCTACGTAAATGGTCGCTCTACTGTGATGGGAGCCGAAGCCACCGTCGGCTACGTGTAGATGAACAACGCTCCAAGAACTTGAGCCACCTGCGGATCTTACCGAACAAATATACAGACCCTCGTCCTTCTGTTTGACCTTCTTCAGGAACAGCGTTCCGTTGGCTTGCAAGCTGTATCTGCGATCGACTGGTTCGGCGCCGTATGAATAATCTGAGGAAGTTTCAGATAGGTACGTTGGTGTGGGTGTGTACCAGGCAAGTTGACTTGCGTCTAATCTCGCTATTGGACAATCGAATTGGACTTCTGATCCTAAGGCCACAGTTGACTTGTGTACCTTGGTAACAAGAGCATTGACGCAGTTTTCCATGATTGTTTTGATCGGGACAGACCAAAGGTCGCGTCCCTTCACAGATTCCGGCGCATCGCACACAATACCTGGGTCGGAGAGGTAGGGTGGTGGCCCACTAATGAAAGCCATTCTTGTGTTGAGCAGCTGACAATCGCAGTGCCAGTTATTTAGACCGAGGTTCACCTGCTGAATGCGGCTAAGCATCTGAAGGGATGTTTTGTGGATGGACGAGAGACCGTTCCTCGTCAGCGAAACGTATCTGACCGATGCAGGCATGTTGGCAAATACTTCCCAATGGAGTGTATCGGCAAAGTCATTGCCGTCAAGATAGACAGCGTGTAATTTTGGTAATCCAGTGAATGTATGGACGTGTATGTCTCTCAGACCACATCCATCAAGTGTGATCTTGGTGAGATTTGTCAAATCGCTGAAGACTCCTTCCGCAAGGTCCGTCAGGTGATGATTGTCGCTCATATTTAGGTACGTGAGGCTGTGCAGACCCTTCAAGAGTGTAGGCGGTATTCTCTCCAAGTCACAAAGGCCCATGTTTAGGACCTGTAGCACTCTATTGTTGTGAAAGACGGCCGGAGGAAGGTTCCTCAAGCGGTTGTCGTATAACTCCAGGTGGACTAGGCTTGGCAACGACACAAACGACAACTGGTCGACCGTTGTGATCCAGTTGCCTTCCAGCTGTAGGTGCGTCAACTTCAGGAGACCGTTGAAGGCGCCTCGCGCCAGCACCTTTATCCGGTTGTACCTCAGATCGAGGATCAAGAGTCTGCTGAGAAGCAAGAAGGTATTGTCATTGAGGACGCTGAGGACGTTCCTGTCTACGTGAAGCTCCTCCAGCGATACGAGCTCGCTGAAGTGGTCCTGCGTGAGCACGTGGATGTAGTTCCGACTGAGGCTGAGTACTTTTGAGCTGGCGGGCAGATCGGCAGGGAACTCCCACATGCCCGCTCCCGCGCAGTTCACTCTGGCCTGTGCCAGGCACTGGCAGTGCGTCGGGCAAGCCGAATGTGTCGGTACTGTTTTTACGATGAGCATCACAAATAGGCACAGATGCATTGTGCAGCATCTGGAGAAGCACGACTTCACAAATTCTTCCATTTTTATTTTGATAGTGGTCAAGTGTGTTGCCACCGATTCTAAGCGTTACAATCCAGGAAATGTACCAAACAAAGTAGATTTCCTATCTCGAATGCGACAGGATGATAGTTTTTGCCGTGGGCACCTCCTCCGCTGTGCGGCGCCAACACGTAAAGTCCGGATCCGCCACGTCTTCGGTCATTATCACCAGCCCGTACGCATTAACCTGCAAAGACACAACCAAAGAACAAAAAACAAAATGACATTCCTGAAGAAGTCGGTATCACGTGTACTAATAAATAATGCAAGTTTTCAATGTCCAACTTTCTTTTTCTGATACTAGGCAGTTCGCTGGATATAGACAGTAGCAACAAAAATACGTAATAATAATAAATAAAAAAAACAAACAACGATTACCCCCACCCCCACCGTTCAACAATAACATGAATGCAACATCGCAATCTTCAAATACTCGATTAGTACACTATGGGTTTTCTCGCTCCCTAAATAAATGTACGTTGTTAAATGGTTCGTGTGTTTTTTTTTTGATGCATTTTCTGAATGGGAATTACGGTGTAATATGAAGGAAATGGTTAATCAGTTGCTTGGCACGTTTGACTTTTAAAGTACACTGACAAACAAAAAAAGATGTGCCCACTTTTTAGAAAGATTAGGTCTGACTAGTAGCTACTCCTGTTGGACAATGACCATTGGGGTTGCCAATATGTGGTACATCTTTGCAGGAAGACATATGCTACCCGTTGTTACGCCACTGTTTATGAACAAAATAACGAAGAGGTGCAGTGTTGGCCATGTTCCGACACTCGTTTAGTTCGTCTCGCTCTCTTATTACGACAAATCAAAGCGATACATAATAATATTGTGATTAAACAATCTACCTAGAGCTTTGCTTTGGCTAACAGCATAGTAGCAATACATCTTCGCAATAAGTCGCTATTCCCTCACCATGATTCAACAAGAAACAGTAAAGGTAACAGTAAAGTGAAGAGGTGCGTTTTGGCTAGGATCCGACGTTAGTTCATTTGTTTCCCCCAATCTATTCATTCCAGTCAAATCATAGCGATTGAATATCAAACATCTGGTCACATTTGTGCTAACAGGTCGGCCAGGGTATTGTTGGCACACTTGTTCTAGCGAATAACAATAAGTTTAAAAATAACATAATGCATTACAAAATTGGTAAAAGAAACCTTGCATTCTGATTGTTCAATTAAGCGTGTAAAAGTGTTTACTGATGCATTTTACTGATGCATGGTTCACTTTAGTTTGATTTTCGCATTTAGTTGTTTGCGCCCATTTTTATATAACAAATGCTGCACATGTATATTTCGTGAATTGGTTTGTCTGCACTCTTTTAACTTTAGAATTTGTCTAAAACTCACTCGCTGCGCCTGTGGGTCAATCCGTAAAGTTAAACTCGTCCATCCAATTCTTACCAATCCACTCAAGCCTGTGCATCATTCGTAAAATATATGAATGCCTTTTTTTGTATAAAGAAAACAAATTCATTATCACAAAAGTGGAATTGGCGCATTACAAGACCACTTTATTATTATGTATTAATTATTTATAATATAATATATGACCGTTTGTAATAATTATGTTTGGGTGTGTTGTATCAGCCTTGTTTATTTTGTTCTTAGCAACTTGTCATTGCTTTCCTTATGCTGTTGAGCTTGTCTGCAATTTTGGCGGAGCCTGGAGTTGCGCCGATATTTACATGTCAATACATGTAATTATAAACACGTATGTACGCACTTTTTTGAACGTATGTTAATATCATATATATATATAATATCGACCGACCTATTCGCCCGCTATGGACCGATCCGTATCATCTCGTATGTACGCATTTTGACTGGATATGTGTGTCATGTTTTCAACATATTAATCATTATCTCGGGACGATCAGCAGAGAGCATATGCCCCGAGAGCGCTCGCTTCCTTCCTGACTCAAATTCCTTAGCGATGGAGTTCCATGAATCATTAAACAAAAAATGAAAAGAGACTGATATTTTTTTTTCTAGTCTTTAACCGTGCATGTCAACCTTCCCCCAAGTTGTAATCCAATCCGAGCTACATTCAATGTTGCCATGGTGACAGGATTATAGCAATGCAGTCTTAGAAATAAAAATACAAAAGGGCTGAACAAATATTTCATAATGTTGCTTCGCGCGTATTTTGACATGACGAATACAATTCATAAAATCACGCAATGTGTCATGACCAAGCTATAGTTACACAGGGAGTGTCTCTAGCCATTTTGCATGTTGCAAAAATAATTGTTTGTTTTTTGTTTTTCTCAATTACTGATTCGAAAGTCGAAATTGAGTTTTCATATTTCTAGAAAATCGAACAGTAGGTAGTAAATTATGAATAAACTAATAATTTCCGACCTCTTAAAATGATCCATTAACTGTACTAACGATATATTTGAAACTTCAATCATATACCAATATCATGATGCTATATATTTTAATTATTATCATAGACAACGAATAATGTTCATTAATTTAGTGAAAATAAATTTCGATTTGTTCCCCGATCGCCAAAGCTTTACATAAATGTTGTTTCTTTATGATAGCAGGTCCTTAGCGACAACACAAATTTCTTATTTTCATATTCGAATTGCTCTCACTTTAAAGCAAACCAAGGAAACAAAAACAGGGTGTGTCAAAGATCAATTGTTTGTTTTTGCTTGGAATAACTTGTAAATGTCAGTCGCGCAATTGTTAATCCATCTTTCGGGCGCAATGTTGCAATCCGCCAATCAAGTTCGCGACATTTCGGGTATAGGTGATGTCATCATAAGGAACTCATCCATAACATGAGTTAAGGGTAAATATTAGGTTCGGGATTTTAGGATAAATTGAAGTATTTTCAGGAAAAAATCGTTAGGATTTGACTAGGATTTGTGCATTTTTCAGGAGGGACGAACAAACCCGTCCCCGCAAAAGAACTTAAAAAAAAAGAATTTTAGGGTAAAATTATTTTATTTTCAAGCGACTGAATTTTATATGATTTAATTTGAGAGGAAAAGGATGAAAACCGATGAAATTACCCTTTTTTAGATGTACTCAAATATGAGAATTTTATGAAATTACTCTTATTATGATTCTATTAATATATTCAAGACGTTTAATACAAACATTTGCAGAGTATTGGCAGCTCTGTTCAATTCAACCTTGTACTTTCCCTATAAATAAGGAAGTTCATATTTATTACTTCCGCTAGCCTAAGATATTAATCGAGTTTACATGCTAAAAGAAAAACCTTTTCAAATTTATCGTTACTGAGCAATGTAATAACAGTACTATTACCACACACACA
>JAUELG010064243.1:0-11104 GCA_031471515.1 Dendraster excentricus | reverse complement strand
TTGGGTAGTAATATATACGTGTAGGTTCTTTTGAATATCAGGAAGAATAATTGAATTGGTGGTAGTTATTTTTGTTTCGTTTTTCATTTTATCGTTATTAGAGGTTAGTAAGTCTTTATTTCCTATGCAAGTAATAGTTTCATAGAAATTAAAGAATAGTATTGTTAATGCATTAAGTATTAAAGAGGTGATTGTATTTAATAGACTGGTGTAAGTGGAGTACTCCAAAGTTATTATGATTTAAGGGATAGTACAGTTTTGGTCTTAGTAAAGATTATAAACCAAAACTTGCACCACAACATTACAAACTATAAGTTAGAATTCCACCATGCCCAAAGGTTAAACAAACATACAAGCAGCAAAGTCATCTTTTTTTTTAAATAGCAGCGTTTAAAACATGAGAGGGCACTTGGTTTCAACCATTTTTCACACAAAAAATGTGAATGTATGTTGGAATAACGATTCAATAGACAGATCATTGACAACTACATAACGTCTTTGGTATATATTCAAATAAGTGAAGGCATTTTATAGACTGTTTTCTTAAATTGCTAAATAAATGTGGGATCCCACATAAATTCCAATCTGAAGTATTTATTGATATTTTAGCTCATTCTGAACCGATTTTGATCATATAAAGCTTGTTTTATCACCCCAAAAATATTTTTTTAATTGCCCTCTGTACCAAAACTGAACTATCCCTTTAAATTTGGCTATGTATAGAATAAGTTGAATTACTCTAGGTATAGATTAGACTTTCAAGAGATGTTGTAATGATGATCAAATACCTTGAGGTGGTGCGATGTGTTTGTATAAATAGTTCTATCAAATGTTTGGTAATTCGTGTCTCCATCCCTATGATGAGTAATGTAATGTGTTATGATGAAAGTCGGAAGTTGACCTTTGCATTGTGAACTGAAGTGTAGTGTAATGTTGATGTGTACATTCGTATGAGCAATACATCCCCTGTCTTCCTTTGTTAACAAGTGGGTTATGTGTCATTGTTTTGTAAAGTGAAATATTGTTATGACTAATTCATGGGCCTGAAATTTTAAACCTATAAAAAGACTGGGGGATACCGCCCCAGTTTTCGCAATGACTATGAAACCTTACATTCTCACACCGTGACGTGGTATGACCTTTTTCTATATATATAGAGTCTTGCTCATTTTTACAGGCATGTTTGGCGGAGGGGGGGGGGAGGGGCATTCTAGATAATGGGTAATCAAGCGTTTGTTTTTTATGAAAATCAATTTGGTTGGGGAATTGACCACTAATGTATACATTTTGTCGTCTGTCCGTTATTATTGATAAATAGTATGTTTTCGGTTATCCATGTTTTCCGTAAATACAATGATCACATCACCCAATTATGTGAATTTATCACTTTACGGAGCGCATATTCAGTGAACTCACGTCAATATAAGTTACAGGCAACCAATCAAACTTTGTAAGCACACGTTCGTAATATTTTCTCCTTCGTTAGATATTGTCCAGCTTTTTTAATTGGTTTGTTTAATTTTCTATACTTGAAAAGAATTTGGTAAGGAAATCTGACCAAAAGTCAGTATATTTTCTTCCATGGCTGTAACTGATCGATAGTCCGATACACCTTTCAATCATTGAATTCCCAATCGTGATTGGCTCGTGTTTGCACTTTCTATAATCACTATACGATCTTTGCAATGCGATACTTCTGATTGAGGGAATCGTTCAATCGTTTCACGGATTACTAGTAGTAGTAAAATTTAATCGAGTTGTTTTTCTACTAGTTCACTCAACTGTGTAATATATATAATGATGGTGATAATTATAACCCAATGATTTTTTTTATTGGCTAGTGAAATCGACGGGTAGTGTAATGTATTTCATTTATTTAGTAAATGAACTGTTCGGTCGAGTAACCATTATCTTTTATTGCTGTGAAGAAAAAAAATAGACGAAGACCATGAATCGTATGAGTAAATTGTCGCGGAAATGATAATGCCTACCTGCATATTACCATACTACGATTTTTTTGGAGTTGTTTTTAACTTCCATGTTTTAATGTTTATCGTTTAGTCATTGGAAAGTTATACAAGAGTCGTAAACTGGTGACAGTGAAGGAGATACGGTGTACAATAATACTTCAAGTACGCACACGGATATTTTCCTGACGCCAAAATGTTGAAAATCATAGTCTGCTATCGGCCGTTACAAAGCAAATAACCTGTCAATCATATCTCGATATCAACAAGTAACGTTTTTACTCTATAATAAAAGCGGATTTTTTCATAGTAAAATATGTTTATTGTAGGCATGATTCATTTTTTTATGGAAATAAATCCGTATTGAATTATGTATATTTATTGTTCTTCTGGTAATATAAAAGTACCAGCATATTACAGGGGCGTCAAGGTGACTTGTGTAATATTATAGTCCAAAATTACATGTAGATACAAAAGAATGACATAGATATCGCATAATTCTACCCATTAGGTTATTTAGATTTATTGTCAAACTATAAGTACTCTACATGAGGGCAAATATTATTTCGTTAATTTGGATGATGATTTTTTTAAATCTAACGGTGATTATCATTATTTGTATCTCAATATTGATTATATTGTATTATGATGATTACATGTATTATTGTTAACATTATATGTAGTTGATACTGAAACAAATTATCAAATTGATTGTTAGTATAACTAGTAAAAGTAGTAGTAAAATTAGAAGTAGTAGTAGTCGTCGTCGTCGTAGTAGTAGTAGTAGTAGTAGTAATAGTAGCAGCAGTAGCGGCAGTAGCAGCAGTAGTAGTAGTAGTAGTAGTAGTAGTAGAAGAGTAGCAGTAGTAGAGTAGTAGTAGTAGTAGTAGTATTAGTAGAAGAATAAGTGGTGGTGGTTTTGTCTCTATTCTGAACATCCATGCCTTGCTCGCGCGCTTCGCGTGTTCCCATGAACGAATACTGTAAGTGATGTAGGCGGATTTTTCAATATTTTGTAGCATACTGTTTGGGGATGAATGAGCCGTTAACAGTGAAACATATTGAAACAAACTGACTTTTAAAGCAGCAAACAACACATTTTCTGCTTCGTAATTATCACGGTAATAGTGTTACTGGGAGGTTCCTGGAATATATCACCATTCAGTGAACATCGCGTTGTAAGCATTATGAATTACAAGACCTTTTGCATGATAATGTGAAATATTCCTGCCCTTGTACTCGAGAATATCACGGATTGATTACATGACCGATAAATTACGAGGAAAGTAGAAACTAATTCCGCTCAATTGCACTCGATGTCATGCGTGAAGCGCATAAATCGTAACTGCAATGTAGTTGATGGTCGAAGGCACCGAAATAAACACATATCAGTCTGAACGGTACATAGTTTCAGTGTAAACATGGGTGATAGAAACGTAATTTATGTTTCATGATCCCCTCTTCCGACACACTTTGTTAGACCTTTATCTTCTAAAAGGCATTATAATGTCATCACTTGATTTAAAATGCTTCTACAGATAAGTATTCATAATTGATATAATGTCAGTCGTATCCAATATAATTATGTTCGTTATACTTTTTTGCTGAAAATGCGATTGCATTATGATGAGGAACTTATTTTCACTCTGCAGATCATTGGGCTTTAAAATGATCAAGACCGTAGCAACATACTATACAAAACACACATTGACTACTAGTTGTGTCAGGAATATAAACGACGGTTTTTATTAGATAACACATGTACATTTTCTTGTTGTAGCGACTTAGGAGATGGTCTCACAATGTCATAGAAAATACACAACTGTATTTGAATTAAGGCACACAAAATGGACGATATAGTTTACAGGCCTAATACTATATTACATACATTCCACAACACATGAGCTTCGATATCATTGAATGGATGGATTTATGGAGTGCAGAATGGATGTCAAGTACTATAATAACTGTTGATGGGCTCATAAATTGTACTTATATTTGTGAATTCTTACATTTTTAATACATTACAGGAAAGAGCAATGTTACTTTGTTTCACTTTATCC
Organism: Dendraster excentricus; assembly: GCA_031471515.1. Taxonomy (NCBI): domain Eukaryota; kingdom Metazoa; phylum Echinodermata; class Echinoidea; order Clypeasteroida; family Dendrasteridae; genus Dendraster; species Dendraster excentricus. The sequence goes on along the minus strand of JAUELG010064243.1, from coordinate 7,074 downwards.
TCGGCGTCCTTCCAAAGTAAAGTAATATTCAGAAATAAAATTAATGATGTCATTAAAGTGTTACATGGTGTAAATTATATCTGACCATCACCTTTTATATTGAATAGGATAATCCTTATAAAACTGATGTCATGACGTATTTGTTTGATGCCAAAACCTCAGACGAGGCAATATGCATGTTTCAGATTTGGTGAAAAAGGCGCTTCAAGAAATCAAGGGCTTAGAGCCACAGGGCCGTATCTGCATTTTTTTCAGGAACCAGTGTCATATCCGCAGTAATTTCAATTGTTTCCGGTTATCCGTATCCGAAAATCTGAATCCGGTAACCGACCTCATGGTCGGATATCTCACCGATAACCGTTTCACTACAGCCTTACTTTGTACCACCGTTTTAGTTACTGTAACTACATTGTACTGTAGTTACATTGTAACAATGTGTAGTAAATTTTCCATCTTGAAACTGCCTTCAAAACTTAAAACCTTGTTTTCTCAAAATGGCCGAAATGCAGATACGGCCTTGTGGCGCTAAACCCTCGACATACATTTGTATTAGGTAACCATGGTAATGAAAAGCTGAGGTAATAAAGACCTTTGGTACATGTTCGAATGTAGATTTGAAAGGGCACTTATGAAAAAAAATCAGTTTCATTTAAAAATCAATTTCAAAGTAAATATATAGAAGATCGGGATAAATGTGAGACCCACATTTATTAGATAATTTAGGAACAAATCCACATAGTGCCTGAACTTTTTAAAAGAAAATATACCACATAGGTCCTCACATAGTTGTTAGTGATTTCTTATATTCAATATTAATTGGATCATAATTATTACAACACATTACATTCATAATTTGCTCTTTTGAAATGGTTGAACTCGATATGTTTTTAGAAAGCGCCATCTTGGGGTTTAGCGGCTGTTTTTGAACGATAAAAACATTATAATTTTGCCGTTTGTAAGTTTGTCTACTTCTTAGGCATGTAGAAATTATAAGTAATAGTTTTTAATAATTATGGTGCAAGTTTCAGTTACTAACATTCACTTTGACCAAACATGTACCACCCCTTGGTTCAAATGGTTAAATTTACCATTTACACATTTGGCGAAATATACAGTCAGGTGCATGAATTATTGGGGTAATCTCGCTAGTCATAAGGGCTGCTAGTCATAAGGACCGCTAGTCATAATGACCGCTATTCATAACGTGTAAATTTCTGTACGTAAAGGACCGCTATTCATAAAACCAAAAGGGGTCATTATTCAAAATCGCTCGAGGTATAGGAAGTTACACGCTATTATGAATAGCGGTCCTTATGACTAGCGAGCGGACCCCGAATTATTTTCCGATCGATCATTTATAATGGGCGAGGCTATAATTCTGAAGTGATAATACAGTTTGAGAGTGATAATGTGTCCTACAATTTCATTGCGAATTATCATCATCGCCATGGATTATTGTATTGACTTATCCAATAAAATAAAATAACGGTAATTTTCAACAACAAAAAGCAACTGCTGTCCCATTTCTATAACCGAGTCTAATTCTCGATTCTTAATGACCGAGTTTAAAGAGATAATATAGGTGGGTTTAGAGGGCACTTTGTTTTTTTGTTGTTGTTGAGGTAATGAAAAACTAATATTTAGAAATAACTGTTTTTCGTCGATTGAAATTGGTTATTAAAATTGCAGAAATATATGAAGAATAAATACATGGACCCAACATTGCGTATAGGTTTTAACAATATTTTCCTTAAACGAAAATATGTTTAAAGCCTGGACGCATTTTTGTAAATATTTTATACCAAAGTGACTTTTGAATTGTTTTTTGATAATCTCTCTTGAATCATAATTTAAACCGAAATCACATTCTTAATGTTAACTTAAAAAAACTTTGAAACTTTCAGCAGAATGAAAGGCACCCTCGTACGTTAGGCAGATATTTCCGCCTATCCTAGCCATTAAGTTGTCACTATAATATCGTATGATAACGTACAAAGTTTAGCAACTAACATTCATTTTTAACGGTAGGCTACTGTTACATTTTCCCTCTTCAATTTGTCTTGTTGATAATAAATTTTGTTTCTTAGAGCAATCAAAATCAACACCGGCATAATAAGATTCTCTTTAATTATCAACATTTAATTGTTTTCATCTGGATAAAAATGACGAAAAAGTCGCGTCACATTTTCTAGTTCTGCTATCAAACCATGCATTGAATATTGAGTCTGATTTTCAAGTTGTTATCACTGTATTCGGTAACGTTTTCGATTGAGAGTGGTCGATCTACTTGTGGTTTTATTGTTAATCAACATGGCATTTGTAAGAATCACTATCATCATCGCCACCACTGACATTATCAACGATACTTCTGTCTTATGCAGTTACGATGAAAATGGCGCCGATATCAAAAGAAGCGTCATCGTTTTATCGTGTCATCGTCATCGTTTTATCGTGTCATCGTGTTATCCAGACAGTTTTATTATCGAGTCTACTATGCTGTTTTTACAGCGTAAACTATAAATCGTATACTCTTTAAAGAAACAGCATATTTTTTTGTATCTCTTGTTCATTAAAATTACATTTCTGAGAGGCATCAACATCGTCGTCACCAGTGCAACTATATTGGTGCCGATGTCGTCTGCATTTGCGATAAAATGGCGCCAATTCCAAAAGTAGCGTCTCTGTTCTCTGTTTCGTTATCAGAGCTGATAATTATCAAGATTCTAGTAAATTTCATTCTCGATCCTACTCTGCAGTCTGTTGGATCCCTTGTTCACAAACAAAACGGATCATTTCTGAGAGTCGTCAACATCGTCGTCACCACTGCCATTATTATCATCGCCGCTGTCATCTGCATTTGCGATGAAAATGGCGCCGACTTCAAAAGTCGCGTCACCATTCCCTAGTTTTATGTCAGGCGTCGTACTACTCAGTCTAACGCTCGATTCGTCACTGTCCGAATGAAAGACATTTTCCTCGGGCTGTTCCGTGTCTTGGTCTTGCTGTTGATTTGGATGTTGTTGTTCCGGGTGCGGTGAACGCTTGAACTGTTGACTGTGGCGCCACTTCATCCGTCTGTTCTGGAACCATACCTTGACCTGAAATCCAACAATTCAAATAGATCAAACAATCTGCCGCATACTTTTGGTAGAAAACAAGTGTGACGTATTATATTTATTTTGGAGTATGGCTATGAATGGTGTAGCTACACGCCCCTTTAAATTTAGAAGGTAAGTTTGTTTAATAGAGCAATACAAAGTTTGTCTCCAATAATAACATTTTAACCCTTATCTATTAAAGGTATACTTGGGTATTGGTACTTTAACCTTGACACGAAGACGGTTTGTTTTAATTCCGTTCAAAAGATCCTTGAATGAAGCATGTAAAATGAGTATCATTCCCTTTAAAATGCTCTTGTAGTTATACAATTGGCTAGACGATATCTTCATAACGACTCTCTTGTTAAAGGATAACGGGTTTTAATCGCTCAATCACTCAAAGTAAGTGTATAGATCAACATTAATTTTAGATTATATAGATTTTGAATGAAATGAAGGGTTTTATCAAATTACAATATACACAATTTGTTATGGTTTCGCTCAGAAATCTAGGGAAAGGGCGAGCTCTTTTTTTTTCCAGATCTGCTCAACACTGCTCATTGAAAGTAATTGCCACAATTCGTATTGTCATGCCATGTGAAATTGGTTTCTATTATAAATATGTGTTGAAACAGAAACTAATTCATTCACAATTTCCTTTAAATAACTTATCTTTTAGGAAGATAATAGTTCTATATTTGCAGGTTATTAACACTTGTTTGTGACACAATATAGTTTCTCAGCGCATTTTACCTTAGTCATTACAGTCCTGTTAATGATGTGATTTAATGTTTCTAGTTTCAATTATTAGTTTCATAATCATAGAGTAAACTAATGTTAATGTTACATAAAAACGCCAACATGTTCGATTACCATTGTTATCTGTCAAGAGGTGTCACACTTGTAAAGCTTGCGTTTGTACTTTTTTAATTTTGTGTTGTTTGTTTGTTGTTGTTGTTGTTTTGTTTTGGGTTTTTTGTTTGTTTGTTTGTTTGTTGTTGTTTTTTTTTTTGGGGGGGGGGGGGTGGGGTAGGGATGGGGCGGGATCATTTTCTTGTTCTCCATTTTCCATTTCGTACCTGTGCATCCGAGAGGCCGAGTGCCGAAGCAAGTTGGCGTCTCTCTGGCTTGTTCACGTATTTCTGTATCTCGAAGCGTTTCTCCAGCCCTTTTCTCTGCAGACTCGTGAAGACGGCCCGCGACCAGGACCTCTTCCTCTTGTGTCCGCCGCTTCCAAGCACGCCTATCCCACCGCTGCCACACCCTAAAATCCCACCGCTGACACCAAAATTGTGCGCTTTGGCGCCAGGATCGCCCCCGCCGCCGCCGTTCTGGAAGTGGGGCGGTCGCGAGGATGGGACGTGGACGACAGGATGCACGTGGTGGTAGGACCGCGGCAGTGTAGGGTGATGGTGATGGACGGGTGGAAGAGCTGTCCGCAGCGCATATTGGGGGTGCGCGTTACCGAGCTCGGCGTTACGGACCAACTGGTAGGGGTTGTGATGAGTCCCGAGATCTGGGTTGGTCAAGGAAAATTAGAATAACGTTTAAATGAAGTTAAATAAAAAAATCTATTTTTGAACGAAAGTTGTGTCGGTTTTATTCTTGCTGTTTTTCTCCTGTAAACAATGTACAATCAGTATATTCTTGTTGATACTTTTTTTTTTGCATTGATTATAATTTGTAATTGCTTTATATCTCTTGATGTTATTAACGGCCGCAATATTTTAATTACCATGTTGAAATAAATCAAAATCAATCATTCTGAAGTTCTTTTGTGCGTGTCATTTACTGAGTCTGTATACTCTGTCAACATGGTCAAAAGTGGTACTATAAAGAAAATTTGAAAAGCTACTAAAGCGCTACGTGTAATTCATGTTTGTATGCCTCCGCAACGGAGTGACAGGTCGTCTATATTTTCGGGTTATCCATCCGTAGTACGTACGAATTTCAATGGCAGTTAAAATGTTTGGACAGTGAAACCTCATTATGACGAGCACCATCGGTCCATTGCATTTACCTCGTTATAAAGAGGTTCAACTGTAATTGTTATTTCCTAATTAGATGCAGTCAAACAAAACTTCTTATGAAAGTGGTGTCGAACATGCTTCGTCCTTTGTTGCTTGTTGCTAAGTTGATTATTAGTTTGGGGGTTTAGATTTGCGCTTTTATATTAGTTCTAGTAATTTTTGCCCTGAAAAAAAAAAACATCCTTTCAAAAGATGAATAGGATGCCGACGTTCTCTTACAGCTGCCAATGTTACTGCATGTATTTTGGTCATAATTGTGGAGCCGTGCTATAAGGCAGGGTACCATTATCTATACTCTGATTATAATTGTGCCGATATGAATGTAAGGACTCGTAAACATCGTTACATAACTCTTTTATTCAACTGACTGATATTAATCCAATCCATATCGAATGAGCGGGTGGCTATGTTATAAATAAGGCTTATAATGTGTGCTAATAATCGATAAGGCACAAAATAAAGATAGACTATCGAATTTAACTGGTTGGTGTTTTTAAAATAACATCACCAAAAACTTAATAAAACTAGTTGAATCGATGGCGCCGTCTGCTTATCATCGGGGCGCCATATTATTAGTCGAAATGCAGACTTAGTCTTAATCCAGGCTCTGCAGCCTGGTCATTTAAAATTTCTCACGCTAATCATCAATTTGATTGACTCGTAGAGCTTGATATAGTAACCATGTTATCTTAATGTCACGTGATGACAATATGTCAACATTCCTTTCATCTCAAGTGATACAGCAATATCTCTTATCGGTCTATTGACCTTTCATCCTTGGTATTGGCTCACTTAGTTGACAATAACACCCCATAGATCACTCCAAAAATATCGCTATAGTTTCCCCTTTCTACACAATCTTCTATTTTTCTGCGTAAAGTGATGCCGTTGAACCATGGTGTAGGCTACGACACCCCAATGTTCAATTGTTTGTAATTGCTGTTGTTGTCAATGTTCGGGAGTTTGTGTACATATAACTAACGTTCCAAATGAATCAATTAAAAGGTGTCGTTTTACGTGGCTAGCTGATGTGCCAATGGGCCATTTTGTCACCCTATCCATCCCACTAATTGAGATCAGTGGTGCCAATGGTACACCCCATCCACCCCTCCACCAGTGTGCCAGCTCCCATGACACTCGCGTGATGTATCCTAATTCGCATGTATCGATGTAACCAATATTAGTGACGATTTGTTTTCGTTTCCTATCAAGTTCAGTAATCTAACTATATGTGACTCTGGGTGCTGGCATGCTACGCTTGTTGGACGCTCCAATTACTCTGATACATCAATGATCCCATCAACATCCAGCGATGTAATTGTAAACTTCGCCAATGCCTGGCCAAAGCGCGCAGTCCAGTAGAAAACTCAGCACATAACAGTGTGAGTGTGACAATCTTTTTTTTGTTGTCCTGTTAGCTGGAAACGTTTTTTTTTTTTTTAGATACTTTTTTTTTAAAGCAATCATTAGGATGCCCTCGTGATTCGAATACCCCCGTTAGCAATCTTGTTTACCCCACTGATGTCACTTTCATTCGTCTTTACATTGTGAATTACTACAGGTCAAAATGATCAGTTGTCTGTAAAAAGGAACTCTGGATTATAAAAAAGCATCTTTGTATATATATCAACATTATGTAAAAGTGGGGATCAATCATGGTTCATAAAAAAATGTTGGCATTTAACTTGTAATACAAATATTTTTTATTACGCATTTTAATTTGGTCAGCTATAGCTCTAACTATAGTCTACTAATTATTATTTGGTGCTAAATTCTCATTTCATATCAGCTTCAATAATTATTTCGAGGGAAACACTGAATTATTTCAAAAGAAATCCGATTATTTGTTTGTTTGTCAATTCGTGGTTCTGTGAATCCAAAATGGTAATATTTTAACCTGAATTTGTTGTACTTGTATTCTACCTTTCAATCGTGGATATGTTTAT
>JAUELG010064132.1:0-11105 GCA_031471515.1 Dendraster excentricus | reverse complement strand
CCCCCCCCCCCCCCCCCCCCCCCCCCCCCCCCCCCCCCCCCCCCCCCCCCCCCCCCCCCCGCCGGGACAGATTGACACCCAACTCTACCTTTAAATGAAAACATTGTAAAACCTGTACTGACAAATGCACTAACATTTATACTTTAAAGGGGTAGTTACATTTTGGTAGAGAGATCGCTGTGCATCGCATTTTTTGTGTGAGATAATTACAAACTGAGTGTCGGATTTGAGAGAACATGCCATCTTTATGGCAAAAAGTAGTTGGTACAAATCGGCCCAGAAACGGCTAAAACATCGATACATATATCTGGCCTTATAATTACATGGGCCAAAAATAATTAGATGATAAAAGAAAGAAAACAAATGCTTCCACTTTTTAAACAAAACTCAAAATCATGTTTTTAAATATTTGATGCTGATCTAGCTACAAATCATTATTTCAATAAAGTATCACATGCATAATTGAATATGAAAAATGGTTGAAACAAATACCCCTTTAGAAAGCACCCTCTTGTGTATGTGTGGCTCTTTTTTAATTATAACGGACATTTTACTTGGTCGTTTCTAATTGTGCATACCTTTCAAGCATGGTTGAGTTATAAATATGAGTTTTATAATGTTACTCTCCAGTTTTGGCTACTAAAGTTCAGTCTTTCCGGAACTATACTTCCCATTTAATAAAGGGATAATACTTAATGTTATCATTTATCTTTCATAATGAGCATTTATGATTCCATGATGATTTACTTGACGTGTTAAACTATATGAACGGCTAAGTATCAAGGTGGTGTTCATTAAACAAAAGTTTAACATTAAAAGCCTTAGGGGCCTTTACAAAATTTCAACCATGTTTTTGAATAATTTAACGTTTTATAAACATATGATTATTCAATAGAAATATATCAAGAATAGCATTAGATCCATTTTGGTAAATTATAGATAAATGCATAGGATTTGTTATATTTTCTCACAATTCATTTAATGAAAGTTGGTTCCTACAAATTTATTCTAATTTTAGCGTAACACAAATTTTGAATTTCATTTAACTGCTCATTAACTTCATTTATATCAATTTCCGTTTGACTCACATCGTAAGTATGAAAAATATGTGAATCGTCAGCAAACAATCTAAAATTCAAATAATTAGTAGACCGAGGTAAATCATTAAAGGGATAGTTGAGTTTTGGTAGAGAGGGCGCTACAAATTATTACTTTTTTGTGAGATATTGAAAAACATCAAACGAACCTTTACAACTTTCACGAATATATACCCAACAATAGGCAAGACTGAGATAGGTCTATAATTACCTGGTTCCGTCTTTGCCCCTTTTTTATAAATAGGTGTAACCTTAGCTACTTTAAGACAATCAGGAAACGTAACCTTTTCAAGTGACACATTAAAAACTGTAAGTCAATGGTACAACAATGAAATTAGCTGCATCCGTTATAAGTCTTACTGGTAGATTATCATATCCATGAGTTTTCTTACTGTCTTGAGCACACAAATAATCAAACACTTCCCTTTCTGTAACAGGCTTCCAAAACAATGATTTGTAATTCCTTCTCCCTAGGTACTCCTTATAACTATAACATAAATTTGGAATTTTTCCTGCTATTGTTTGACCCAATATTAACAAAATAATTATTTAATTCCTCAGCTATGTCTCCATCAGAGGATACAACTCTAGCAGCTCCTTCGATGCGATCAGATGGTAAAACTAACTCTTCAATTTCAGTATTTTTAGACTTTCCTCTTCCATTAATCAATTCATTTATAGTTTTCCATGTTTTACCTGTGTCATGTTTATTTTCATCAAATAACTTACTATAATACATTCGTTTAGCATTTCTCAATACCATTGTTAATGTATTTCTATATTTCTTATACTTTTGTGCATATTCAGTATTAAAATTTGATGCTTTATATTTATTATATAAATCAAAACTGAACTACACCTTTAACTACTGTTTTTTTTTTAATATTCACTCATTTTGACCCATATTCGGGTGCATTCACATTCGATGATGGCAAATTCATAGCACACACCATATCAATAAATAAAAAAAAGAGAATACAAACTCACGAACGGTTACAAGGTAAGATGAGAAATATGAACGCTCAAACTTGAACTGCAGAACTTTCTGTGAGGGGTCTATTCACATTAGATTACCACAATAAAGTATGAATTATTATCAACACGCCGAACTCAGTACATGTATTTACAAAATAAGACATTCACCATGATTTAGTTTGTATGAGCAACGGTCTTGGGTCTGATGGACCATGATGAATAATTTTCCATTTCGTAGTGCTTGAAGTCGAATTTTGAAAGAACAATAATTATAATTGTATGACCATCATACAACTCAGGTTGATCTGACCCCTCTGCAGATCGATTGTACATTAAATGATAGAAAATATGCACATTTCACACAATATTTTTTGTGTATTAAGTCACATATGTCTGAATTGCTATTACTTGAAACTTTACACTCGACCACGACTTTTTCTGTAACGGGGCCTAGAACTCCTTGAAAAAATTCATCTGATCGCCGAGATACTGTCAGATAATCATGAACAACGATGAAATTAGATGGGAATTATACAATGAAAGGTACAATAAATACGGTGTAATTAATACAATACTGTGCACATCACATAAGAAAAACTTCATAATCATTGTATGAAGGTTCTCTGTGAAAATAAAAAAAATTTGATTGCATACATAAATTTTGCGTAGTATATTATATCAACTAAATATCACAAAATCAAAACAAATTATACAAATTATAATATATCTGCCATATATTAATGGTGCACGCATATTATTCAAACACATATGATAAATGGATATTTCAAATGTAAATGTATATACATATTATTCATATATTTATAAGCATATCACTCATTTGTATATATTTATTTATATGATTGTGTGCATTTCTGTTTTTTCCGTATATGTTAAATTGCATGATACTTGTTGTGGATCTATCCTCACTCACACTTGATTGCAATTATTAGTATTAAGCTTTATTATATTTATAACTATAGTTATTTTGGAATAAGTTAGTCCACCAGAACATGCCTCAATTGTACATTCCAAAACTGCATGTTTTCCATAATCTGATTTGCACGCATTTATTTAGTTAGTTATTTTCTTGTTTTGTTTCTGTAAGCATGTTATGTTATTTAATGTTGTTTATCATGTTTATAACAGGGAAACACTTCCCATTCAAGCCTTCAGCTTACTGTGTGGTTTCCAGTCAAGTTTTACTATGTATATACTGTACTTTTTACGAGAATAAATAAATGAATGAAAAAACAAAATATTCATTTGTAAATTTTCAAGTTTATTTTGTTATGTTATAATGTAACTCCATGTTGATAGTATGTTCTGTTCTCTTTTTATTTTGTTATTATTTGAAGTGCCCTGATGAAAACTGGTTAGTGGACGAAATATTGGCTCAATAAAATAAGAATAAAGCTAGCTACGCCTTTGCCATAAGTCATCCTTTCACTCTATAACAGGGACCGCCGTCCCTGTATAATGATATAAATATATTTATATATACTTATATATATAAAGACCTAAACCTTAACAGTATATCAGGACGAAATGTTAAAGGATCTTAGTAAATCGGACAATTTCTGTACAAGACCACTTGACAAATGGCAGCTTCGTGATACCTGCACCAGACGTCATTCCAGCGAGTATATCCATATCTCAAGAGGGCACAATTTTCAGGGTTGCCTCCGTGCCATCCTTTTGGATTATCTCCCCAATCTGTCAGGTTACAGGAAAAGAAGAAACAATGACTATACACGTAATAGTAATAGTAATGTAAAGCGCTTAGATATGATTATCAATCATATTAGGCGCTACACAGGGTGTCCCAGATAGGACGAAACCGGGTTTCACGACAGAAATATTATGTAGAAATTATTTGTTTGTTTGATGAAATATATATGTATGAAAATCTCGGTTTCTCTTCTTTCATTTAATGTAAAATTTATGGCACAGAATTCACGCACGACTTAATTAAAACAACGGAAACTGGTGTTACCACAATTCGCTTTGCACGCAGAAATTGCAAGTTTGGGTGAGTGTTTCGGATGAGGTTTTAGGGTGATAAACGTACTACTTACTTTGACAAAGGACAAACACGGTACGAAATGTAATATTGTTTTCTTTTATATGGCACCTAATGCACCAAAAATAAACAATGTATGCCAGAGAACAAGTACATTAAAAACATGCCTGATTTCTGCCCCAAATTAGTAGATTTTTTTAGTAAGATGTCGCTAAGCTTTCCTTACTTACCAGTTCACAATGGACTCGATGCATGAGTGAATTTACACAAACACGGGGATCCAGGGAAAATGTTAGATTAAGGGAAACATGCTAAATCAGAACAGTTACTCAGTTGGGCTAAATCAGGCATATTTTCATTAAAAAAAAACTCATCTATTTTTTAATCATGAGGTGTTATATGAAAGACAAGAATATGAATATGAACACCAATATATATTGTTCTAATTCAGCCAAGCGTGAATAATGTGTCATAAGCTGTACATAAAATGAAAGAAGCGAAATTGAGCTTTTTATACATGTATATCTTATCAAAGGAATAATTAAATATAACAACAATTTCCGTCATGAAACCCGGTTTTGTTTTATCTTGGACACGCTGTAGAAATCGAAATAATAATTATTATGAAAGTAAAAAAAAAATAAAAAAAATAATACAATTCCGGTAGAACGATATGAATAATACGCGACTATTGTTTACGAATGTAAAGGGGAAGGTATTCCTGGCCTTTTGAGTCACTGAATTTAACGATAATATAACTTCTAATTTCCTCTTGAATATTCCTGATTACGAAAATAATCTATAATGTTATGGACCACCGTCGTCTACTCTCTGCGGCAATTTCCTCAACGGTTTGTAGTAATATGACGTAGCAGCGGCTGAGGAACACAATACATATCGTCACCAGAGGCTATCGTCTGTCTCATAATCAAGATAAAAGTAATATCCTTATACTTTGATGCAAGTTATCAGTCAACTGGTCAAGGAGTCGTAGTTACAATAATAGTGGTTATAAATTGGATAACTTAATAGTAAGTTTCCAGTTTATCCGATTTATAACCATTACTAATGTAATATCCCCATGATCTAAATCGTGTTTAGAACAGTGTAATGTTATTAAACGAAGCTATATTGGTAAAAGACATCCGAGAATAACTCACCCCTGTAATTGGAATATGTCCCGTTGGCATCAGCCTCGCAGAAGACCTCCCCTCTGTTTACTCTACGATAACAGTTTATCCAAGTAAGTCCATGCTCTTGTACACTATGTCCACATCTGTGGGCCAGATCAGATACTGAGTTACAGAATGCTACGACGTCACGAGTCTCCTTCCTGCAGCTTGGAAATACAAGAGATACGTTGCGTTGCGTGGTTGCGCTGATGGTGATCGGGCCGAGGCCGCGGCAGTAGTCGCGTGCGTTGTTCCAATTCATGTTATCCGGGGCCAAGTGGTAGCACTTGCCATCGTAGCACTTCCACTCTGCGAATTACATTGAATTCGAAAACAATTTGTGGGTATCATTCTACACTACATGTTTAGGAGGGAATTTCTTTTTGAATGATAACTGCCAGTTTCATCATAACGTAGTTCAGGGCAACTGTTTAACTTTTGTTCATAGAGCTTTATTAGAAATTGTTTAAATTGGAGGTTTCGTTTTCCATTAAATTCTTCAATGCAGTTTCTCTAGAAAAATTGTCTTTTAATTTTGTTGTACAGTTGAATACCAAATTGATGATTGCAAAGAAGGCCTTTGTAATAAAATGGTCAATGTAGATTTGAATTAAATCAATCATCATGATTTATCATGAAACAGGACCAGGATTAGTGTCACTTATCACTAGACATGCCGGAATACACTACTCACAACAAGTTAGTACCCCCCTAGCATTTTTTCATATATCTCAAATATTATTTCATCGATTTTGATCATCAAACGGTATTGGATGCGCAATTTTATTACGCACAATATGCGTGGTTAATAGTTACCATAGGCTGTTACGTTTTCATCATGAAAATATTAATTTTCTATAAAAATGTACCCCCAAAAAAGGGGGGTACTAACTTGTTGTGAGTATAGGTTATACCGTGACATATAACAGCGGGCTTTGCTACGTAACTATAACTTTGGACGAATAAACACAACCAAAGTTGTCTACTTTTCCTAAAAATAGATTCATCTTCCAACTGATTGATATAATACAAATACATCTCTAAACAAAAACTATTGCGATCAATGTTATGAATCCATTTTTACCTACCGGAAGAGTTACTACTCCAACTGGGTACCCAGACACATGTGAACCCGTTCACTCTGTCCTGGCACTGTCCTTGATCACACGGGTTACTGGCGCATTCGTCTATGTCTGAAATGATAAACAAAATATAAAAAATATAAATAATTCATGATAACGATGATGAAAATAAACCGATCATGGTGGCTTAGCGGTTAGAGTGTCCGCCTCATGCACGGTAGGTCCCGGGTTCCAATCCAGACCGGGTCATACCAAAGACTTTGAGCATCGGCATGTATAGAATTGTGAATGGGAAGTTAATAACACGAGTTACAAGAGGACTGCCCCCCATTCTGTAGCTATCACTACATTTAGTAGACTTGTGGCCAAGGGCTAATGAATTGGCACGAAAATGACTTTAACAAGCTAAAATGATGACAATGACACAGTATACTGTAGCTGTATTACTACTTAATTCCTCACTTGAGCATTACACCTTACTCATTAGCCTTATAAGTGATATCTTTGTATCCTCATAAATGTTCATAATTAGTACCACGTACTTTCATACTTCTTCCATAGTTTATTACTTGTAAAATAGGTCTGCGGAATACAAATTCCAAGATCAAAAAGTAATGATTTAAGACTCATTTTCTGATGCCGAATCTCACTTAGCAGTCAGTTTATGCCACGTCCATAGTGGGGTCTAGTAACAACAGCGTGATTGACAACTCATTAGCTTCCGTCACATAATTTACCTAATTAGTCCCTTCTTAAGATGACGTCACATATTTGGCTATTTGAAGGGGGAGTTTCCAGGACAACTAGATGTTTACTAATTACCGCCGAAAGGATTGATTTCACGGGAAACGACTGCAAAATTGTTTTTCCTGAGAACAAAATACGTATAGAGAGCCTAATTTTTAGGCCATGGAGACGCTTTAGTTCCTTTGACTCACACATATCGCTTATTGACACCAAATAGAAATTGCGATTTGGAAACGAAAATTATTCAGAAGTATAAAACACTTACTATTGCAGTCACTACCCGTCCATCCGGGCTCGCAGACACATGAGAACTCGTTCAATCTGCTTTCGCACTGTCTGTGATCCAAGTGTTTGCACGGGTTACTGGTGCATTCGTCTATGTCTGAAAAAAGTAATTAACATACAATAATGGAAATGATTAATAATAGCAATGATAAGAACAATGGTACTCTCACACGTTTCATAATACAAATCTGCATTCCTCTGAAGGCAATACAACGACAGTTATAATAATCTTAAAGTAAGTTCCTGCTATTGTATAACTTAGCAATATCATTTAAATTTGTTCATATTTGAATAACAAGGTTTATTAATGTTTATTAAAAGCATGATTTAGAATATCTCATGTTCGCATCGTCTTTAAGGGGCCGTCACAAACACGGAGCCCCCCCCCCCCCCCGACATCTCTGCGAGCACTGAAGGGCATTTTCGCCAGGAGTACGGCCGGTATATGCTCGATCACTGCATACTCCGCCTCGTTCTTTTTAAGGGGCAGTCGACGTTCACTTAAACCTACTCCCGAATTCAGCGATGTTCGGCAAATTACTTTTGTTTACTGATTGGCACCGGATTTCTGATCGATGATATCCATAGGGTCCGCCTGATCCCCGCCAAAATATAACAGGGAGCGAAAAATAAGCTCAACTCCCTGGCGGATTTGAAATTCGGCGACTCTCGTGCTGTCTGTAAATTCGGCCAGGGTCCGTTTGATTTGTGACGCATGTTCTAATGCTCAAAATAACGCAAGTTTTATACCATTTTAGAAAATGTGAAAATTTAGCAATACTTAATTTGGTAGGAAATTATCATATACTGCAAATACCGCAACTTGTTACGTAATATGAGAACAAAGGTGATATAACGAATAAAAACAAATATTAAAGCAAGTCAATAAATTACCAATGCTGCAGTTACTACCCGTCCATCCGGGCTCGCAGACACATGTGAACCCGTTCAACCCGTCGATGCACTGTCCGTTAACACACGGGTTACTAGCGCACTCGTCTATATCTGAAATATGAATATAAATTTGATAGACGAAATAGTAATGATAATGATGATTATATTAACAAGGATGTAGCCCTAGTCATAATAATACTTTGCCATCCTCTTGAGTTCACAACTTGTTCGTTTTAAAAAGTCACAAAATGCTTCCGTTGCAATACAACACCATTTTGACAATCATAAAGTAAGGGGCTGTTTTTGTAACACCAAACAATGTCATTCGAAATGTTCCATATTTAAATATCAATGTATATTTATTCAAAATATGATCAACAGTATCAGCAATACTCGTATCGTTATGAAGACTCACAAATATCGCTTGTTGACACTAATTTTGTTGTATTGCGATTAGGACCCAAATATCTTCCGGTGAATATAACACACTTACCAGTGCTGCAGTTATTCCCCATCCATCCGGGGTCGCAGACACACATGAACTCGTTCATCCCGTTGTTGCAATGTCCATTAACACACGGGCTACTAGCGCATTCGTCTATGTCTGAAATATGATAATGGAAACAACCACAATACTGATAAAAAGGTAATGCAGTTATGATACCACTTAACTACCATCTGGGTTCACATCGCATTAGCCACATTAACTCATAACCACATATATCGCAACTACAGCTATGTTTTACTCAAATTGAAAACAATATAATGATATAACGAATTCTGATTATAACAAAAATCAGACAAATTAAATAATTCGGGCTTGCAGGTGCAAATCATCCGATATGCTGCTTTACATGCAATGTACGTAAGGGATGATCCAATAAGCTTCTCTGGCTATGTTACTGGACACAAACAAGCATAAACGTATTATCAAGATGTTTAGAACTGGATATATTTATTCTGTGTTAATAGATTCATAGTAAAACCGCTATTGTAAACTAAATACTGCTATTGAAATGATTGCATACTTACATATCGATTTTTGATTTCATTTAAATACTTTAGACACAATTCCATGATTTCATATCCAAGTTATTAGAATTCATAAAGAAATACAGTGCATGTTTTCCTCCTGTTTTCAAGTTGAATTGCTTAACCAAAACATAACAAATATTTATAAAAATTGGTAGATCCCTCAAAGGCGATATTTGATATATATATTTAAATTCTTAACACAAATTAATCATTCTTCAAAAAAATAATTACCAGTGCTGCAGTTGGTACCGGTCCATCCAGGCTCGCAGGTGCAGTTGAAATCCCTCAATGTGCTGTTACACCAGCCGTGTTCACAGGGGTTGCTTACACAAGGGTCTCTGACTGTGTGTGGATAGAAATAAAAAAAAAACAGAGAGGTACGATAATCAGGAGCGTAAACGTTTGTGAGTTTAGAGAACAATTTGTTACGTTATCCATCATGCTGACTATATTTTTTAGTAAATGTTTACAATCATGGTTGTTAACATTTATTTCCCTAAAACACATTTTAAACCACCGAAATAATCGATAAATTTACCACCGAGTCATTACTCACTCAATCTATCAATCAATCTATGAAGAAATAAATAAATGAGTAACTGAATCAATTGGTCAATGAATGCATGCATGGATCAATTAATCATTCAACCAATACACCATCAACCATGCACCATCGATCACTCATCGAATCAATTAAGTATGCATACGTCACTTTATCAGCAAATACATTAATTACTTAAAGGGATAGTAGAGTTTTGTAAGGCTGAAATTTAGTAACCAAACCTGGACAGTAACCAAATAAACTAATAGTTATAACTCAACGAAGCTCGGAATGTATACAAGTTTAAAAAGGGTATGTAAAAAGCCTGTTATCATAAAACAAATATTTGAAACACAAGAGGGCTTTTTCCAAAAAAGCATAGATTTCAACTATTTATAAAACAAAACAAAATGCATGTGGTGTTTGTTTAGAACATTAATTGGACAGAAAAATTATCTACAACTATTTAGAAAACACTTTTGATCGTTTCTTAAAAAATGAGAGCATTTTTTTTTCTTGCAAAAATCATCTAATTATTGGGCCCCAAATAATCATCAGATTTTATGGATTGATTAATATTTCAGCCGTTTCTAGGTCGATTTCGGCCAAATAAAGTATGTTCTGCCATTCAAATTGCAAGTTTTCTAAAATGCGACACTCCGATTTTCATTACCTCACAATCACAATCAATAAACCAATCGAGCTATACATGCCACTGTCTACCTTACCCTGTTCGCAGAACCGCCCCGTCCAATTGCTGCTACATTTACATTGGATCGTTCCGTTGTCAGCTTTTCCGCAGACACCATGATTAACACATACGTTCCCGTCGTTGTCAGTGCAATCTTTGATATCTGGAATAAAGGATCCGAAAAAAAGTATTTTTTGAATTCTGGATCCCCCTTTATTTTATACACATTAAGTGAGATCTATACTATAATTATATAAATGTTAATAATAGTTATCTTGACTTTATAGTTAATCTATCATCATACCTTGATGAAGAATAACAAACCAGATATGCCAAAGAAAACTGAAAAGAAGACGAAGAAAAAACCAACTGGTTACTACACCGATTCCTTTTCACTGTTCTGTGAACAAACTATTCATAGTGTTCGGAATTCCACTCGCAAATACAAAGTGAGATTCAAACTAAAAACTCTCCGAAAATTGACATTAGTGCAGTATTACTATATCTTTACCTTCGTCACAGTTGCGTCCGGTAGTCCCTGGCGGGCAGTGGCATTCGTAGGATGT
>JAUELG010064021.1:0-11105 GCA_031471515.1 Dendraster excentricus | reverse complement strand
TGGTAAGAGGAGTGATCTTCTTAAATCACCACCTCTAAACTCTTGTCGGACTTGTCCAGAGTTGATTAACCCTCATTTATTTGAACCCCATCCTCATCCTCCATTCTCATCTTCATCTTCATCCTCATCCACGGTTGAATTGACCCCACCTCTATCATCATCAGCCAATAATGATGAGATTATTATCACAATTTTGTATCATCATCATCATTGGGACTTGATGCATGGTTTCTCTAGAGCCCAAGTATTTTTGGGACGAGTACCGAACAACTAAACGAATTGGGAACGTTGGATTGACTAACAACGGGAAATATGATAAGTTTTGTCTTCATACCAACATTAAAGAAGATATTTGCTTTCCATTGAACTCAGATGAATTATACCCAGAATTTACAGTGACTCTCTTTCATATGATTCTGAGGTGCTCTTTTCTCCTTTTTTTTAATGGGGTGGGGGGGGGGGTTAATATCAGAGGCTAAACTCAGCTGAAGCCCCCACGTATGTGTTGACTGGTTGACATATCTGGATTTGTTGGGCAGAGGTCTCTTGGCATGAGAGGGTTTGGTCACATCACCCTGTCATCTCACTGCCACACAGGTTACTCACTTTAGACAGTGATTCATATCTTTTTAATTTTGGTAATGGACGACCGTGGATTAGAAGGAGGAATCCCATGAATTGAAAGATTCCGCTAGGAGAGGATTCTTCAGAAATGTTTTGGGGACGCTTCTACACTGATACTACTTTATCTATATATACTGATTCTACTCGCTTTATCTAGAATTATCCCCCTTCTTTTTTTCTCTCTCTTTCTACCAAAGGGAAAAGGGAAATGCTTGATTTTTTTTTTGTGATGCACTGAGTGTTATATGAAAAGCAAATGGATTTCTGCTATTTTACTATTTATGTTATTTTTAAAATTGACAAATTTAAATTATTTTATCCAGATTAGAATCACAATATCTTCCAGCTGACTGACTTTCATTGTAAGCACACCATTTCATGCGGTCTGTTTTGATCAGACTACCCCCCCCCCCCTAAATGCTATTTGCAATCCCATATCGCACCCTACCAATCCCTTTGGTCAAGCTTTTCTGGTCAGGACAGTTCACTTTTGGGTTAAGCCTGAAAATTAAAAGAAAACATCCCATATTTACAGATCCCCATAACCACTTTTCAATACCCTTTCCTTTTGCTTGAAATACCCCGGTATTTCACAAATCTACCTCGTTACATGTAAAGAGGTCAGGTGTGCAGTACAGTTTATTGCCCTTTTTTGGCCTGGTTTTGTCTAAAATATGCGAAGATTCAATCCTTAGGAGTTTTCATAAACAAATTTATCAATTTCTTTAACTCTTTGGTCTAGCAGCACTGATATGAGTTGCACCTGTGAAATTTCTTACTAAAAAAATTAAGCAGGATAGAAAAAACAGAAGTTAGAAGAAGCACGGACTGATACATGCTTAATCATCGGGAGGAAATATAATTGTTAATTTTCTGTTATTTTGGTCAATGTCAAAGACGGCAACCAGGGATTTTCTGCACCCATGAATGACCACATGATGAAATGCATGTCTTGTTGTGTAATGTACAAGATTTCATTCAATTAGCCAGGAGACCCAAAGTGTGTCGTAAGGCGGGATAATCTGATTAGGATGGGATCGTCAGAGATGTGGGCATCTTGTGAGAGGTGAAGACTGATTAGAGTGATCACTTGTGATTCATTCCTATCTACTTTGTCAAATTTTCTTCGAAATTCTGGTTATCTTCATTTACTTTTCTCTGCTCCATTTTTATGGTTCTGTTATCCATTTTCTATTTCTTTCTTTTCTTTCTTTTTTGATTTTTTCTTATTTGACAGAATTATGTTACCTTCATTTTGAATAACGAAATACTAGTTACCTTACCCAGACAATAATATTTGTTATTTTACTCTTTGCCACAACAAAGTTTGATGAGGCATTGTTTTTCTTTGTCACCACCGTTTCCTCTTACTTTTACACTATCGTTGAAAGACACCATAGCCACAGCACTTGAGACGGTGCGAAATGTTCCACTTGAATAGCTGGTCTGATCAGCTGCCGAATAGCAAAATATTGCCCCTTAATATGCTGCTGCACTTTCTCTTGACACAGTCGCGCTAGGAAAGTACAACTGCGGCTGCAAGTGAATACACTCATTATCACTTTCCCAAATTTGCCAAAGTCCCGGCGGTGGCTAGGAACGTCCCGGTTGTTATCGCGCTAGCGCCGAGTTGCCTCGGGGATGGTTACAGAGACCGCAGCCTTTTGTCGTTGCGCAACCGTGCAGAAAGGAGAGTTGTTTCCACAAGACAAAAGGTGAGAAAATAATACATGCAAATTACCCTGCTTGGGATGGATGGAGCTTGCCCCCTATTACCCTGCTTGGGATGGTTGGAGCTTGCCCCCTTCTCCGTCCTCTTCTATCCCTCCACTTTCATCCACCTACACCCCCAGAATGACAAAGAAATTCCACCAACAAGGCTCATAATTTCTCATTGATGATTTTCTGACTAAGTACAGTCATCTGATTAATGATAGCAGTAATGGGGAGTGTCGTGGATGAGCACAGACAAGTGATAAGTGCAGGCACCCCCTTTTCAGTCACCCCCCCCCCCCCTTCTGTTGTTTCTCTACCGGTATTAAATTGCACAAACATATTAATATTCTATCATCTTCTAATATATGCTGGCTTATGATTAGTATTAATGGGCCATATGCAAGGTCTGAAGTTGTTTTCTTTTTACTTTTATGTAAAAAAATAAATAAATGGATACATCTACCATGCTTCATTAAATATTTCAACAGCACAATTTTGAAGAAAAGATAAGTTTGGAGGGGGAAAGAGTGCTAAGTAAACTATAAATGGGTGCACAGACAAAAAAAAAAACAAACATATAGTTTCTTTGGGAAAGCAGTCAAAGGGACTGTCAGAGAGCAAGATTTGGAAGAAAGATTCGTTACAAAAGTAACACATATGAGTGAATGCTTGAAAAAAAAAGAAAATACAGGAGAAAGTGACTAAATGTAAATATTTTGTTCTCTCAGAGATGATAGCCAAGAAGTTTATGTGAAAGGAAGATGGATGATGCTTGAAGTATGTCCACTCCAGATGCCCACCTGCCCTCTTCATCTCATAACCATTCTCCCAAGCACCCCTCTCCACCATGTCCTGTATCTGCCCATAGACACACCCTTCAGATGGCAGAATTATGAGAGCTATTCACAGACCTTAGTGCTAATGTCTTAGTCTTTGAATTGAAGGCAAGTTAATAGCAGTGCAGATATTTAAATTTTCCAAATGCAAGTAATAAATGGATTTGTATTCATTTTGCATTTTAAACTCAATTTTGATCATATTTTGATAATATAAAGCTTTATTGATCAGGAATGTTTCTACACTCTTTTCGTAGCTACATATAAGGCCATTTTCAAATCTGTTTATCTATTAATTACTTAAAAAGAACTGCCAGATATATACATATTCATTACAGTATTACCACTGATTTTAAATGTGTACATCTGTACAGCACTAATGACAAAATATTGGAAGATATACATTATAGAAAGCTTGGGGTCTCAAACTAAGACTAGACTTATAATCCAGCATTGAGGAGATTCTCCAAACATGGCCTGGTTTATACCTCCCTCTCAACCTGAATTACTCATAGGATGCTCCGAGGATGCTGAGAGGAGTGGAGTCATAACAAATCCACCGCAGAGACAGACAGAGGGATTCCCCCATCTAAACAAATACAAGAAATTATTTCTAATATATCACTGGAGTTTTATGTGCGGTTCCTGCTAGTTTGATGCCGCTGCATGCTTCTTATGTGGTATTATAGTTTAAGGTCACATAAATAACTCAAAGGGAGGGAGATTAAACTTGGGACAGTTGATTATTAATTAAAGAGCGGATCAATCCACCACTTTTGATGGTTGTTTGATCATCTTGCCATATATATGATATATAGAGGATGAGTAATTGATTAATGATGATCCTTGTAAGCTGCCCGGATGCACATGCACATTTATCATTGGTTTATTGGAATTAGCAGCATGAGTCATCTTAATTATTTATCCCCTTTAATACGCTAGTGATATACAACCTGTGTACAAGAACTTGTTGCCTAAGTTTTTCTCAGAAGTTTTCTTCTTCTGCTTTAAAACAGAAAGTGCACAAATATTTTAAAACATACAAGACTTGTTGATTATGTTCATTCAACCTCTTTGGTATAACATGCATCATTCTTAGACCATAGCCCAATTATTCTTGAGAACTGTCCTGAGTAGATTACATCATTCCTGACTTGTGTTTTCCCCCTTCCTGCTACACATGCTTATTAAATGTTTTTTTTTCTTTAATTAAATTCTACTTTGATAGATGTTAGCATTAATCTTCATTTGATTTCATTAGTTGTCTTGTTGGGTAACACCTGATATAGGCTGCAGTCTCCTATCTATGTCTACATGTCAGCAGCATTTCATCATATTACACACTCCTCTCTGTGTATTCTTTCCTTATACTGTAGCCTTTAATCAGCTGGGCTATACCTTACCTGGGAATAGATAGATCAATAACTCAGATTTGTTTACTGCCATAATGTTCTATCATGTGAGTCTAAGCTATCCCCAAGGCCACGCCCAAGACAATAGGGGCTATAGTTTACCCACCCCCCCCCCCCCCCTCCTCCTCCCACTCCCACCCTATCCCCCTGCTTTGTACTCAATGCTGTGTGTGTGTGTGGGGGGGGGGGGGGTTCGCCAAGGACTCTGAGAACTTCCAATATATATCTACATTTTAATAATCAATAAGTAAACAATTTATGCAATACTAGTATTATATTGATGTAGTATTGATATACAGTCAAGTGAATATATCTAACAACAAGTTTATAGATCCTCTTTGGAACATTTTTGACAGACAAAAGTCACTAGGGATTATTCATTTTTGTCTTTATTAGATTAAAGTTAAATTTTGGAGCAGACATTGTTAGAAATTCTCCTCCAAAGCATTGTATCTCACTGAAAGTGAAAATAAAAATCATATTTCAAATATTTTTTGTTGAGATGTTGAAAGCGTAAGTTTGGAAGAGGGGCTCGCAACACAATGTACCGTTATATAATGTAGACATAAAGCAGTAGAGCATAGCATCAAAGGATGTGAACAGTAACAAAATCAACGAGATGTCTGTATGATGTTGATGCCTCAACACGACTTGTAAATAATTGATACGAGGCTGTCTGTTTTCTTTCATTGTTCATTTACAATCACAATGCAGGTATATTTGTGTACATCTTACATAAGAGGATCATGGAGTGATCTATTTTAAATATGATGCCCTTTTTTCTTCATGAATGCCTTCTTGTTATGGAGAAATTAAACTCAATTTTTTGCATTCTTCTGTTTCATGAAGCTCTCTGAAAAAGTAGAAATTCTCTTGTTTCTTAGTGTTTTTTTTTTTTTTTTAGAAAGAAGGTACATTGTTTAAACACCAAATAAACCATATTTATATCCTAAAGCAATATTCCAGAATTAATTGTATATATCAACCTGTACAAATTGACACATGTAATTATTTAGGGATAAAAAACATAGACTAACGATCTACCCGATGATTCATGGCATCCATGCTCTATTTATTGTTATTGATCAGTTGTTCATAGAAATAAAAATGTAATAAAATTGATCTCCCATTACAAACAGACTGATGCATTTCCTGTCCATGAGCACGCATAATATTTTTAATTTTTTAAGGTAACAATACCAATCCAGTTACCACTGCCATGCTTAAAATATAGAAAAAGTGAAAATACGGTAAGAAATATTCCATTTTTTATTTTGGCTTATCAGTGAATGAGTCAGGTACCATTGTTCAGATAAAAATAAAAGAAATAGAGTGCCCAGAAAAATTGACGTTTTGGAAAAACTGGAGACATGTAATGAACTTGCATATTTTGATTAGTAATGGAAGTTGTAGGTCAGGCCTTGAGAACAGCAAGTGGCGCCGTTTTGTCACATGTTTGATAATTGGTGAGCCACAATTCCTGCTGATATTTCTCTACCATCAAGATAAAAATACCTAGTTGTGTAATTGAGAGAATCTTGGATGAGTCATGGCAGAGAGGGAGATATCGGGCACACAATTGAAAGGAAAAGATAAAGAGAAGCATATAATATACTTTTTTGTCATGGTGAAATACTAACAAATGATAGGTTTCGATTGGTAGGGAGGTATCATTGATTTTGTCTACCAATCCCTCATAGTGACACGCTACTGATGAGGGTCTCCCCTACTCAACATCCATTCACATCATCATATCTGCGTTTGATACTCCCGTAGATGTGTAGCGTAACCTGCGCCTGGTGCTAACAATTGCTTCTGTCTTGCCGGGAACGGACACATTGTTCTCTCCTAGAAAATTGCAGCGGCGCCTTTTGTAGGTTACAGGCGAGGTGGAAGTAAATTCATGGTCGCTGGACGCGTGGCTTTTCACGTCGTATGGCGTGTCGTCTGGGCTGACGCCAGCTCGTGGGGAGATCAATGACTCTAAACAACTTCTCATTTTTCTATTTCAATATTTTTCTCTCAATTTCTCTTTTTTTTCTCCCCATTCATTTCATTTTTCGTAATAGCAATTTCAAATGCATTCAGTTGATTAGAAATTTTACGAAAAATATGAAGAGGAAATGCAGAGCACATATGCAGGCTTGATAGCCATTCCCAGCATGTATTGTCTGCAGAAATTCTTTTATTCGAGGAATGCAAATACAAACATAGAAACTTAGAGAAATTGTGTATCAATAGGGAGAGTGGATGGTCCATTGTGATTGTTCATTCCTCAGACAATAATGTGAACCACATAGTTCATATTAAAGTAGCTATCGGTCTGACCTACATGGTAATTGGCGACTGATGGGCGCTATTTGGTAATTGACATTTAGATCACTTTCAAACACACTAATGGGAGGCAGGAGTCGTTAGATCAAATATACATACATTTTCCTCTAAAATATTTATTTGTTCATATTTTTCTACACACTTTGTTCAAAAATTCATAAATTGTTTTAGAGTTATAAAAAAATAAAAAAAAACATTTTTAAATAATATTTTGAAATGTTTTAGTATTGGCCAATTATCATGTTTGACTTGTCTCTGTAGTGAAATAGTGTTATTAATTTCTTGATAAAATATTAATCTACAAACTGTAGAGCTGTTTCCTTCAATCCTTTCAAGTACCATGGTTGAATATCAAAATGTGTGCGGCAAAGATCTTTGAAACCACTTTTCTTATTATTGCGCATCAGGGATTATCTAATGTAATCTAGTTCAGACTTACTCTCTGGCCACGGATTATATTTTGATCTCCAATAACCAAATTCCTCTGCAAAGAAGTTTGCAAGGCAGTTCTTTCGGTGCCAAAGAGAATACGCTAAACGTAGTCCGCACTAAACGTCAGATTGAAAGGGGAAATATGATGCGATTATACCACTGGCCAACAAGGTGTTCACGGTACTCTTTGATGGGAGTTGTATGCTAAGGCTGTAGAGTAGGACAGGTACAACAAACATCCTTTGAGATGTGTAATGAAACCTGCAGCCAATCTTGAAAGCTAGCTCAAGTAATAATGTGACAATTTGATTACCACCCGGTATACACCTGATAGAGGGATTTATACTGGAGGCTGTCCTTGCTCATGCTAAGTCCTTGGGCTCTAAAGAAGAACTACAGCATCACCCGAGGTGTGTGCATGTGGTTGTAGGAAAAAGTGTGAGATTTTAACTGTCAAAAAAGCTCGTAATTGAGATATACCAATCACAGCCATTGTTGACGTCATGTTTTGCTTTCTAGAAATGCATGTTCTTAATTGATTAATCACCTTCCTATTCAAGGGTTCCTTTTGTGGATCATGGTTGATTAATTACTCTGTTATATCATAATGACACTTTAATTTCTGATGTGACATATTTAAAAATCGTGCAAACACTTGCAAGTGATAAATGTCCATGATTTATACAATATTGAGCTAAATGATAAATGATTGTCATGTTTTCATCAAACAAATAATAACAGTGTTCATTAAATTGTAAAGGTACGTTTTTTCAGGGGAACGGTGGGTTGAGGGGGGGGGGGGGCGGGGTGGTGAAATGATAAATGATTGTCATGTTTTCGTCAAACAAATAATAACAGCGTTCATTAAATTGTAAAGCTAGTTTTTGGCAGGGGATGGGTGGAAGGGGGGGGGGGGGTGATGTAGTGGTAAAGAGGACGTGTGAAACCTAATTTTGTAGCGCATAAACACACGCACGTGTGTGATGGACAAAATTGTTTGGCCGAGAATGGAATCTTGGTATTGCCTGCCTTTGGCGACAGGCACCCTGAATGTAGAGCAATGCATCAGAGATGACAGTGTTTTCCTATCTCCTGGCTGCCTCTATCAATGGCTTTGGTGATACACAGTCCTGTAGGCTACATTTCTATTGCCTCTGTGTGATTTGATTATAACTGGCTTATCAGTTTTGATTGATGTGCATTTTGCTATTTCAAACTAGGAAATTATTGCCTCCTCCTATGTAGACTCAAGTATCGTCTATTTCAAATAGTATGGCATAATTGTGTTGTGTGTGAAGGAATGTTATATCACACTTATAGTAATATGTAATTGGGTTTTTAATTTTTTTGGGGGGAAGTATTTTTCAAAAACTACACATGGCATATCAAGACAGAAGAGATTATTTGAATGATGAGATTAAAAGACAAAAATTAGATGGATTATTGCAAAATTGTACTATTTTATTGATAAACAGTTGTATAACAAAAATATGTTTAAGTTAACAAACATAGAATTGATGTGAAATTAGATCATTTTGCCAAAGTGTCTTTCAAGTAGTGTGACTTAATAATGAGGGAAGATGTAGAAATTAAGACCTGATAATGAGTGGTGATGCATTGAGTTATGCCATTATAGTGCAACTAATTAACTCCTTCTTTACCTGAAACTTGCTGGGCCACCATTCACATGGCTACAGGAAATGAGATGGGCATATTCCTTAGGTAGGAAATGGTTTGAAGTTTTAACCCATTCCCTGCAAGTTTGTGAGATCCCCATTGACTCTGTACACGACCCAACTGGTTCCAGTAGTCAAGGCTTTAACTGGTTTAAATATGTCCTTTTTGTTCTTGACTAAAAAAATTGCCCTGATGAGACTTTGGGGCGTTGACTTACATTTTGATCTGTAGTGTTTGGTAACCAGACAGTGTACTTATGAAGTGTTGGCAAAACTACCCATTGCATACTGGCACACTGCAGCATAATACTAATGATATCTAAATGGCAAGGAGTTAATAATAGAATATATAAAGTGAAAAGCCTAACCTTGTGGAAAGGATGGTACTAGTGTGGTTCCTGCAGCCACACATGAATGTTGTGCTACATTTACCAAACAAAAAGGGGGCTTCACCTTCAGAGAGATGAGGATTAACACTCTCTTTATTCCTCTCTATAGATTAATGATGTATTGATCTCTTTCCCCGCTTTCATCTTTGCCGCCATGTATCTAGCGTGCCTTTGTGACTTATCACACAACTGTATGCACAGTATGTCCATGTAGTAAAGAAACAAGTTCTACTAGTAGTATTATGCATAGTCAGCCAAACAAATATTTTTGAAGTTGCATCTTTTGTTATTGCTTGGCATTATAAATTGTATGAATATAAGAAGAAAATGAATTGAAATGTACTAGGAACATATGTATGGTGATCAGATGTGTTTCTAAATATAATGTCCAGCTGCAAATGCTTTGGGTTGCAGTGAATAATGAGGGCCAATATCCCACAACTTCATAGTACAAACCACAATATACTAAAGACTAGACATCTCCTTATAATAATGAGTAAAAGTCAACAACAACAAAAGCAACAACATAAACAAACTTTTTAACATACTTTTTAAGTGACTGCTATTTGAGTTGGTACCAACAAAATGTACATTTCAATGTGTCAGTATGTGTATCCATATTATAACAGTCTAGATGATTGAAATGAACCTTAAGATGCTGACTTTGTGAAGTGAGAAGATGATGATGCTAAGTGAAGAATGAGCATATTGTTGATAAGATGAGGTTGGAGACAAGACAGAGTCTGTATGCACAGGGAGGAGGAGGATGAGGAGGGCATGGATCTTAATGAGAGAGAGCGTCCGAGAGGTATGATGGAACTAATGGCAGGCCAGGTCTCAGTTTGGACCCCAAATATGGTCTTCTTTTGACTCGCTGGTGAAGAAGATTTTCAGCACCAACAACTTGATAAGTAATCAGACACACCCCACATTGTGACAGAGAAGCACATTATTAGTACTACGTGGCCCAATTTACAAAGGGCCCTTGTGTCATCCTAATTTTGTCATGAAATAACAAGTTTGTTTGATCCAACTGGTTCAACAGAACATATGGATAGGTCAAGTACAAATGAGATTATCTATACAAAGAATAACAAAGGAAATTAGTAATGACTTGCAAAGGTGACTTGATGTCAATGTATGTTGTATTACAAGTTATTAATGCTCATTTCGATTAACTATTTGTACCTACCCCTCCAGATTCTAAAATCCTATTTCATATTCCACAAAGTTTCGATCAGGAGAGTTTTGATATGTATATACCCTATTAGTTATCCTATACTCAATAGATTAGTTTTTAAAACTGAAAATGTATGAATATATGATTATGATTTCATTTCATTTGCAGGCAATGAAGTTTAGGGAATGTGTTATTGTTGGCCATAATTGTATGAATGCAGATGAAACATACTTGCCCTGCATTACCATGTGGATTAAGGGATGAATATTTTCATATCTCATAAGCCTGCCTTACAGACTTCAACTAGCATTTGGATGGCTTTAGATCAACATGACAGATACTAAATCATGATTACAGGGTAATGACTATTTAGATTGAAACTAGTATTTCAAGACATTTTTGTCCTGATGAGCTGACAAAATATTGGTGGAGAACACATTATTTTGTTATCTCACATGTTATTGTGCTAATGGATTAAACTCTTTGTTACTGGATGATAACTGGAT
>JAUELG010063911.1:0-11107 GCA_031471515.1 Dendraster excentricus | reverse complement strand
AGGTCCTAGAAGACAATTCTTGGCTCAAACCTTTTACAACATTCCATGTATGAAAAACCCCCTTTGCTCCCTAGGTAGTACGGAACATAAATTACAAGAACATTTGCATGTTTACAAAACTCACATATATGTAGTTTCTTACAGGGCATCATAACATAAAAGTACAAATCATTTAAAGTTATTTATGGTACAGAAAGGTGTTTTTTATAATAAAAAAAAGCTACTTTTGAATCAAATAGCTTGTATGTATAATGTACGGATCGAACATAAATTACAAGTATAAACATTTGCATGTTTACAAAACTCACATGTATGTAGTTTCTCACAGGGCATCATAACACAAAAGTACAAATCATTTAAATTTATTAATGGTACAAAAGGGTGTTTTTTATCAAAATATACATGTTCTGTGTTTATTTTGTAATTGAGTTATCATTACACACCCACAAATAAAATGTAATTTACACAGCATGAAACTCAAATTTACACATACCTTTACAAAGAGGATGTTACCAAACAGGGAAGCAGTCGTTCGTAAATCACAATAGTAATGTGATGATTGAGATATTCCATTCATTTGAAGTTTGAGCCAATTTAGTGCAATAGCATGAAAGCTACTAACTGCTATAAGTACATGGTACTTTATGTAAAATCATCACCCAGAACAAATGTGTTGTTAAGTTTATTTTAAGGGACCTAGTAACTTTGTTTATTTGTGCAAAAAAAGTTATGGATGGTTGGAACATGTGTATTGATGTGATATGATACGCCCATTAATCATGTGTGGTAATGTCACATCTTATGGATTGTGAAATATTACGAAGATTATGAAGGTTGTTTGAATGCCTTGAAACATCTGCTATTTTTTTTCTGAAGAGTTGTAAACAAATATCACCACAACTATTTGCCTATCATTATCAAAATCATCATAAAATTGTGAAGAAAAAAAAGTTCATGAAAACGATTTGCCTTTAGAACATTATCAAAATCATAAAATTGTGAAGAAAAAAAATCAAGAAAACGCATTGCCTAAGATTATCAAAATCATCATAAAATTGTGAAGAAAAAAAAATCATGAAAACAATTTGCCTACAGAATTACATACTATTACTAAGAACAAAATCTGAATTTTTCACCTAAAAATATTGACATTAAAGTCTTTAATTAGCCAAGTTCAGTAGCGGGTAGTCACTTTGGTGACTTTGACTTGAAATGTGATGAGCCAGAAGTTTTCGCAAGTCCTAATAACATTTACTTAGTGCTGGTTTACTTAAGGAAAGGATTTTGCTAGTTTAGACAACCTTCACCTAATTGTGTCTTTTATACAAATAGAATATGATAGAAAGTGAGCAAAGACAATTGGTAAAATCAGTTTGAACCAGTTTGAGCCAGATGGAACCAGTTTAAGGGGAAACCAACCTTGGAAATGAAGTAGATTTAAATATTTACATATTTCCTCAATTTTTTTTAAATCTCCAAAGACTTTGTACAGAACCCACCGGATCCCAGAGTTAAGGTGTTGTTGTTTGAATATTTACGAAACAAATTAAACAAGCATTTTTTTTTCAGGTCATGACATAAAAAAGGGTTGTTCGATTCGCCAAATTAATCAATTTTGATTATTGACTTCATTCATCACATGTCCATTTTGACATCATTTTGTTTTCCTGAGTTTAATTATAGGCCTACATCAAAGGTTGATTTGACAGAGATCTGTTTCTTTAAAGCAAACCCCTTCAGCAATACTAAGCACTGATGGTGAGAGTTAATTTAAAATCCACATTTTACACTTACAATTTTGTTTCTTTTCATAAAACAAGAGTTCATCTTGACTGACCTTTATTCGTAAAGGAAAGAAAACATTTTGGTACACTACTCTCCTAATTGGCATACATTTTTTGACAAAAATGGGAAAGTTTATCAAAACTGACATATATTGTGAAAGAATACTTTGCGAAGGTGTCACTTAACTGACATGTATATGTGAAAATCGCAATAAAGATCATAAATTTGAGGTAATTGCACTATCCTTCATTTGAATTAAATTTTGAAAAATAAAACAATGTATTTAAGTTGCAATTTTTTAAATAAATATTATTGGCCAAAGATGTAAATTTTAACAAATGCTTTGTTTACAGCATGGATCGTACTCGCTACTAAAAGACATGTTTACAGTTATCAAATCATGAAACTACTCAAAATTAATTTGCAAAACTGATACGGAGCTAGGTAAAACTCTAGGCCACTTATTTTGTTCTTTATTTTACTCTACAGTCAAACATGTCTTAAGGGCCATGTGTCTATAGCAATCAACCTGGCTACAATGACCACATTTTAGTGTTCCTCTGGAAAGAGAAAAACTATGTTATTACAACCTGTCTGTAAAGGTCACACGAATGGCTACTATCTTGCTTCCCTTTTATAGGTGGTCAGTGAACACAGGTTTGACTACATGTATATTTCCTAGCATTGACACAGTTGGCCTTTGTAGCCAGGTTTGAGCATAACTATTGCGCTTTGGTGGCTAAGCAGTAAAGAGTGTATGCCTTGAAGCACCTGAGGTCCCAGGTTCAAACCCAGACCAGGTCATACCAAAAACTTTTGAAATGGAACCTTCTGCTCTCTAGCCAGGGGCTCGGCATTTATAGAATGGAGAAGGGAAAGTTAATCACATGAGTTACCAGAGGACTGGCCCCCTTCTGTAGCTTTCACAAAATGTGTGACCTAGGGCTAATGAATCAGAGATAGGCACCGCCTTAGGTGACAACATTGGCATGGGAAGAACTATTTTGTACATATAAATATATCTTTGTAACGAAAGGGAAATTTGAAAAATCCGAAACCTGTCCCGTAATTTAATTTCCAATACGAATACAACAAGGTAATGTACATGTATGAGGGAACCGCTAGAATTCAAATGTAATTTTTAGGATTTGGACAATATTACTAAGTCCCTTTAACTGTGCCTTTAATCAATGAAAGACAACAGCAGGTAAACTGGTAGATAAAAGTGGATGGAAAAAGGAACCCACTTTCGACATCCTGGAAGCTTTGGCCCGTATCACTGATTACAATGCTGTAATTAAAGTGATTCATGAAATTGTATGAAATTTCATAAATTTTTCCAAATGTGAGATTTCAGAAAATTAATGTTGGAAGATTCTTTTGAAATCTGAATGGCATGAAAGTTCCATAAAACTTTAAAGAATAATGAAAGTGATGGTACCTAGTGAAAAAAAAATTGATGTTAGGATTTTATTCCCAATCATTTGCGCCAATTTTCTGTTCATGACTGGTTCAGATAGATGCTTTGACTACAATTGAAATGTATTCTGGAATCCTTTTTTTTATTTTCACTATATCCATATTTGCACTGTGAGAAGAGACATTTAAAAAAACAAAAAACAAAACAACATTTAATTCTTCTAATAAATAGGCATATTGGTTGAATTTGACATAATATTATTAGATCACTTTAATTAAAACAAACACATAAAACAATAGCCCTCCAAATGTTGCTTCGAAAAACACAGTGAAAGGTAATCTGCTTCCGTATGGAAACGCCTGATAATGGAAACAAAATTTGTTTGAAAAGGTTAATTATAGCCGCATTTTCAAGGTTTGCACCAGTCAAGAGCTGATAATTTAGCTGAGAACCCAGGTTGGGATTGCCGACAGTCCTAAGTTAACTTAGGAAAAGGACTTTTTTGAAGTAACTGCATACATACATAAAAACTATTCTTAAAAATGCGAGTCAGTGATTGACTAAACACAGTCCCATGATTGCAATTTATTAAAATATGCATTGTTGATTGCCTAAACATGGTCACATGACTGGGGTGTCAATTTGGTTATGAAACCATGGCGCGCGCTGCAAGGCCAAGAGATTGTATTATGGCGTCACAATGAAAACAAATGGTACACTGTATTGTATGCTGTTTTTTGACTGATATCAGTTTCAATACATGAATTTGGAATATAGCCCCTGGATTTAGCTAGATGTCGATATAACAGTTGTTAACTTTGTTGTAGTCGGGGGAAAATAATGGAATATTCCAATCCTCAAAACTTAAAAAAAGCTATTTCGTGAAGAAAATAAGTCCCTCGACTACGTCTCAGGACTTATTTACTTTTCCCTCGATAGCATTTACAATCCATCTGATGGAATATTCCTTGATGTTCCCCTCCGACACCAGTTAAAGCAAAAGTACAGTTTCGGGAAAGTTGCCGAATACATCTTATTATTGATCAATATTGTTCATGATGTATTGAAATAGGGCTTGTGTGGTAAAATCCAAACCTAAGCATCGTTAAAAACAGAAATATCAGACGAAATTCAATATCCGCCTGTGAAATTATAAATCCACCGAGAATTGAGATCTGCGAGCGGCGCGAGCACTGGGGGAGATATCGACAAGCTAGGGACAAGCCCGTAGCGAACAAGCGTCGTAATACATGGTCGCGTATGGGCGATTTCTCGTTGGCAATATCTATCTTCACCTGACATACAGTATATGATAATTTTACAAATGAATAAATTAGTAGGCGCTTTCCAGTCAAAATGTGTATCATCATGTGTTCGTTAAAACATAATCTTTCATATGATTGGTAATAAGAGCTTCCATTTCACTTTTTTGATATGAGGGGCACTACCAAAACAAATCTTAACCTTTAACAAGTTCTGCATAATGTTGTTACCAGAGAAAGTGTAGAGACCAAACGCTACTATCATTCATGGCATTGGCACACCTGACAAGTCACTTATCCGCTTGAATGCAGTGGCCATTCAGACCAATTCAGACCAATATCCCATTAAAAATGGAGGGTAGGCCTGCAGACAATCGGTAAAAACATAAATATGAATGAAATGAAGACAATTTGTGGGAATAATCAAGACATAAAGTAGGTCACACAAAATCCACTTCTTGTTTTTATTTGTTACAAAAAACAGATGGTTGTAGTGTGGTACCTAACTTACAGAGTTTGTGACAGTGAAAATTACCTTGTTATATCAAGGTAAACATAATATTTATAATTTTAAAATTAGGATCATAAGCTTGTTATATATCTAGAGGGACATATCACAGATTGCATATTAGCTCCACATAGGTTGACGATTGTATAGGCGCACAACAGACTAACCGAC
Source organism: Dendraster excentricus (assembly GCA_031471515.1). NCBI lineage: Eukaryota > Metazoa > Echinodermata > Echinoidea > Clypeasteroida > Dendrasteridae > Dendraster > Dendraster excentricus. The sequence continues at coordinate 5,961 of JAUELG010063911.1, read as the reverse complement.
AAACAAATCGGACTGAAAACGTACCTTGGTGGCGGTAATAATAAAACAGTTGGGACATTGAAGATTATGTTTGACCCATTTGCAAAAAAAAGCAAAAGACAAGTCAGAGAATATGCACATGAATTTTGAACCAATCAGATCTGTGCATTCAGTCACACTATCTGACTTGCAATTAATAATGACTTTATAAAATTCGTTGTGACTCTGCATAAGGGCCCTTGTTGTCTTGTTTTCTTGTTATCTCAGGGTGAAAAATCAAATAATTTTGAGTTGGGACAAAAAAAAACTTGCTTGTTATTCCAGGGAGGAAAACACTTAAAACAAAAATACAAATATTTTCAAAATTGGGTTTGTTATATCAGGGACTGAACATTGTACTTCCACTCTATTTACATATCCTGCCAGTGAATTAAATGAACTGAATGTAATTCTGACTCTGTGGTCAAATAGCGTAAACAGCTCTTGTCACACAAAGTAAAAAAAAAAAAAAAAAAAAACTACCATAAAGCTCTATAAACTAGGGTTATAAATGTAGAATATTTATTTCATATCACCACCTTAAATAAAAGAATAACCGTTCCATAGCATTTTTGTTGTGAAGGGAACCCCTTACTGTATGGAACCTAATGGGCTACTGATGGCAAAACGTTGCGGATTTTAGAATCTTGAAGGGATTTGCATTACAAAATTTGTGTCAACAAGACCAAGACTAAGACAAAGACAAAGACCAAACTATGTATGTGAAGATCTACATGTGCATGGAGTATCGAGTGGTAAGACAAGGCCAGGATCTGAATATCGAGCCTCAAATCTACGAGATCTACGTGCAAATTATAGCCACAACTTGACTTGAATGAAGACCTTCATTTCAATTGGAAAAATAGCGACCAGATTTTAACGAGAAATACATCCTTACTACCCCTGTGAGGGACCTGGTACAATGAGAAACCAGCGGTAATAAATGACAACATTCATATAAAAATAAGTGCCAACAAGACTAAGTCCAAAACCAAATATAAGACCCAGACCAAGAGCGAGGCCAAGAACATGACCAAGATCAAGACTAAAACCAAGACCAATCTATGTAACTTAAGATCTACGCGATCTACGTGCTAATTTAGCCACAACTTAACTTCCATGCAGACCTTCATTTCAATTGGGAAAAAATGTGACCAGAATTTACCGAGAAATACAGATATCGTTAACATACCTTGTACTATGGGAAACCAGGGATAACAAATGACAACATTCATATTAAAATACGTGTCAACTAGTGCAAGACCAAGTCCAAGTCCAAGACCAATCTATGTAAAGTAAAGATATACAATGTTTACGTGCAAGTTTAGCCACAACTTGATTTCCATGAAGACCTTCATTTCAATTGGAAACAATTGTGACCAGATTTTAACGAGAAATACAGATATCCTTAAAACAGACCTGGTACAACAGGAAACCAGAATAATAAATGACAAAGCAATGACCACATTCATATTATAATTGTTTCTTGCCGGATTTCCGCAGCCTGCCGCAGCGGAATACATGTTAGTGACTTGGCTACCGTCCATACAATTGTGTTTTGATAACCGTCTGAAGATGGAAATTAATACTTAGTATGGACCATTTAAGGATAGAAATAAATGTTTATAATGGACCGTTTAAAGACAGAAATTAATACGCATGATGGTTCATAAAATTGGTTGCTAGGGAAGAAATCAAAATTAAATTGCTAATGTTCCCATTTCTCCTTTCCTGAAGGTACTGGAACCAGTGTTGAATCTCTCGTACAAAACCTGGCGGAGGACTGATAAAATGTATTTTAGTCATCTGATATGTCCATTCAGTTTTGTGTTTAAAAAATGTGAATATTAAATGAATGTCATAATTATGACCGAGTAATGAAAACAAAATGCAAAGTGATGCTTACAAATTTATTGTACTAACTGTATACAGTTTGAAAGTCTCCTTCCCATACAGACATTCAAATCTGAGTATTTCAATCATAATTCTGTGATGTTACTGAAGAAACCCATCATTTAGTACACAATGGTGGCTCAGGCCCCTACATGTAGAGTAGTCAAGTTTTCAACATTCAAATATGAATACACATTTAGAATGAAAATAAAGTATTGCTATCATTCCAAAACACCCTTTAGCAGCTCACAAAATAAACAGATCTATTTTTCGGGGGGAAGTAAGAAACATATTATATAAACCCCATTCAGGACTGTTCCTCAAGAATAGTCAGTCGAAGATCAACAATGTGCCCTTGGCATTGCTATTAAAGGTTTTACAGATCGCTCCCCTAGATCAGGACAGGCAGATCATTCAAGGGGTGCCTGGAGAAAAAGCTCTTTCTGAAAGGGAACAAATCAATCTCAAAGTTACCAAATATATTTTTCCCAGTATGGAATATTTGTGAAATTGAATAAAATGGCTAAGTACCATTCCATCAAACCTTCCAACATGTTCAAGGACATGTTCAAGGATTGTCCTTGACACGTAAAGAGGGAATAAATGCAACAAATGATGACATAAACGGTACCCCGTGGTACCAGATAAAAATTTGTTCCTAATTTGATGACAGTGATTGAAAAAAATACTATTTCTTTTGACAGGAAAGCTCGGATTTTACTTCATGTCAAGTCACATTTTAATCCAAAGCATGCATCACATTGCATTATTTAAAGTAAAACAATACAAAAACACGTTAAATAAAATTATGGCAAAAATTGTCCCCGCTTTGCGGCTTTGGCTGGCAAAAAAAAACGCTACAGACGTCAACAATTTTCGCGACTTGGGTTGCCAAAAAACGCAAATTACTTTTGGGCTCATTACGGCACTGGTACTGTGGGTATAGTGTGCATACAATCGCACAGTGCACTGCATGCACAACGCAATACGAGTGGACACAAGATGGTGCTACACAACGCGGGATACCAGGGTACAAAAGTACTCCAGGGTACCGCGTTTGTCATCAAATGTTTCATTTTACTGTTACGGGACATATTTGTGACATTTTTTGATATATGATTTTACTTTAAAGGGCAATGCATCTCAAATATAGAGTTTATCCTACTTTTTTCATCGTAATATGCCCGTTTATAATATCTTAATGTATATTACTCCGACTCAGATATTTGCTTTGGAAGAATTATGTGAAGACTCTTTCGGTTACGTGACTATTTACGCGAACACTGGGGGTCGCCATTATTAGGCTTGTGCGGACTCCAGTCCGATGACATGCGCTAAAGCATTTTAATAGCCCCTAATCAAATCATTGTTTGAATACTTGACTTTGACAAGTCCGCAAATTAGTGAAAAGCTTTTTGTTTGGACGTCCGCACAATCGTCAGACTTTGCAAAGCATGTCGGGCAATTACACGAACATTGCCGCTCCTATCATCTTTTGCCACCGTAAGAATTAGTAAAATGTGGGTATGTTCATGCAAGGATGTTATGGGATCCAGGAGGCTAACTTGCCACGCTATATATCAAATGAAATGTCTGTTCACCCTCTAAACAATAATAATAACCCAAAGCTATAGTTTAATTGCCCTTTAATACCAATGTGATATAAACATCAATAATGTTCCATTAACCATTACAAAACTATGTACATTAAAACAAACACCTAAGCCCTGCTGCAGAAAGTGATGCAATCGATTGAAAGTTACAATTGATTTCAAGTCAGAAAATATGCACATTTCAGCCAATGAGATTTGCCCATTTAGTCACATGATCCGACTTACAACTGATCACAACTTTGGTATAGAGTGCATCTCTTTAAGCAACGAGCCCCTGACCTAATGTAGGCATTAAAATGTTACTAGATTCAAACTTTATGAACACAACTTACTCCGCCAGTAGAAGAAATCAGTTGAGTCGGACTATCCATGGTTACTCCCGGTTATAATACGACATCCGATGACATCCAAGAATTTTAGTTTTTTCGCTGATTTCACAAATTTGTCCCGTCAACTCTCTTGTCGTGCATGCAACAAAATACTAGTAGTAGAATTACTCCACATATAAAAGTGAGCCAAAAAGTAAAAGATGTACAACAATTCTCGTATTTCAAGGTCTCATAAGCAGAAGAAATTTAAATTCCAATTACTCGCTCCAGTCAATACGGTGTATCAAAAGTTGTGCAATGTCTTTACAATGCCACTCTAAGTCCTGCGGGCGGCCATTCGTACAAAAAAGGTATTCCCACTATTGCTAACGCTATCTCATATCTTACTTCAAAAAATTAAGACCTTTCCCACCTCACTTGATGCAGAATACCCACACAGAAATTGTATACAAACAGTCAAACACAATACCATACAAAGAAAAAATCACATACCTCACTGATAAATCCACAGGCGTGACGCAGTCTTTAACGTGGTTCTATCAAGTTTGTACAATGAACAAGACCCCGAGACACTTATTTGTTCCCTTTCGTTTGATAAAGCATTGAAACTTGAAAAAAAAATATCGATATTATTTGCACAGAAAAAATCGTAATGCAAGTGTGACTCGATGTTAAAAAAAGGTATTCATAGAGGCAAAGTTCAGACCATTATAATACATATTTACTCGCACGTAAAAATCATGCATGCACGGTTTTCTCTTCGGTACTTTTCGATTGGGAAAAGCCATGAAAAAGATGTTTTATTGTGCTCTTTTACAGAACTACATGGAACGAATACCCCTATGTCTTTTAGAAGACATCATAATGTCTATAAATTAGCTTCACCCTATTGAAAATATTGATATATAACCTTCAGTATTGAGAAGAAAGAAATGTTCTTTATTCAATTTCCCAGAAAGTTTGCTAAATTAATCATCCACCAATCTTTCATATCTGTGATGAAAAGAAAGAACAACTGCTTGAAGAAAAAAAAGTTCACAGAATCCTTTAAAACTGAAAGCAATTTTTGATGAAACAAAAAACTTGTTTAACCCGTTGAGCACTGGACCCGAATATTTCGGGTTTGAGTGTATACGGACAATGCCTGTTATACCAAAATTAATTCATCCTCAACAGGTTAAAGGAAAAGTTTTCCCAAGTATTATTATTAGCATTCACAGTTGTTGTAAAGGCCCAGTCCCTGAGTGACGATTTTTCGGCGAATCGACACGACTTGCAACGAATTATTACAACGAATCGACTCGATTTTGCCACGATTCTACAACGAATTAGGAAGAATTAATTGTACGGCGACTCAGAACGAATATTCATCCTAAGTCGTTGTGCGATGAGTCACTTCGTCTTTCCTTTGTCTTTAACCATCATGGTAGAAAAATCGCCGCAGAACAAATTTGCGGCGATTTCTACGGCGAATTACAACGATTGATATTCGTATAGCAAATCGCCAAAGTCGTTGTAATTCGTTGCGAGTCGTGATGATTCGTTGTTCAAATCGTTGTGCATCGCGAAGAACGCCGTAATCCGTGTTTGTACAACGATAGTTTTGAACCGTTCAAAACATTCGCCGTACCACAACGATTTCCTTATGTAGCAGTCACACCGCCAAACCAAAGCCAAACCAAACCGAGACCGACACTAATTCGGGGACGTTTTGGGGACATTCGGCCTGTGCTGGCGGTTTGTGTCAGAGTGGTATCGGAATTGTCGGCCTTTTTTATTGCGACTGCTAACCCCATTTGGGGCTCTTGTTGGTGCCGGATAAAGTGGAAGTTCGGTCTGTATACGGTTTTGCGATGTGACTGCTACATCACATCCTATTTTATGGAACGATCGGGCAGTGCACGAAATGAAGACTCAGACTTTTTGAGTCAGTTCCAGGGGCGTAGATCAGCCATTGATACAAATTCAATAGATGGGATTATCTATTCATTCACCCATACTTCTCTCGTGATGAATTGGTATTACGTAAGTTTCTAATCCCATGGTCAGATCTAAAACGGAAAGCGGCGATCTTCACAACGAAGCAATACGAATTGCAACGATGTGAC
>JAUELG010063801.1:0-11109 GCA_031471515.1 Dendraster excentricus | reverse complement strand
GTTTTTAGGCTTAATTTGGTATTGTAGTTAATCTCCTGACATAGCATCTGTCTAAATTTGATAAGCATTTGATATCACATGGCATTGTTAGTCGAAAAAATAACCGACCCTGTAATTTCGGTCAGTAATTTCGGTCAGGCAGGTTAAGGTCTACAAATATATGATATAAATATTTTAACTTGTTTGAACAAATCACGTTCATTCTGCCATATCTTTTTTTTAACCTCGTGACAAAAAATTTAATTCAGCTCCCTCTATACTGAGCCCGTACTACCCCTTTGGTTAGAAACATGGTCCAATCGAACAAACACTTCGTACAGATACGCATCAGCCGACAAACATAATCTGATTTTAAAAAAGGTATTACATTTGTTGACATGTCATAATGTTACAGAAACGCAGTTTGCCTTATCGCTGACAAATATGTCTGGTTTAACCCTATATAGCCCGGGCTATGTTGAAAATGCATAGAGGACAGAATCCATAACGTCATACAACACATCATTTAGTCTCCAAGCAGTTTTCGAATTAACTGGTATACTATTTACTTGGTGTACTGACCAGTTAGTGTACATAGTGTATATAGTGTATATATAAATATTTTAACTTGCTTGAACAAATCACGTTCATTCTGCCATATCTTTTTTTTAACCTCGTGACAAAAAATTTAATTCAGCTCCCTCTATACTGAGCCCATACTACCCCTTTGACGAATCCGATTGTTGATATCGATGTGATCAATAACTGGGGGAGGTTCATCTGGAAGAAAAGCCGGGAGTGCAGTTAAGTCAAGGCGAGGCAATTCGTTGCAGATGTTGCTGATGATTTGTCCGAGTTCGGTAGGAGGGGGGACTTCTTGGTCAAACCAGCCATTTTGTTTTATTTGACGGTGCCATTTACCAGGTTATTTGAAAGTCCGCGAATCTCCGCGAAGAACACTTGCATTACGATTCGCTATGAATCTTCGAAGAAAGTTGTTCATCCATGACTGGTCACCCACTTTTCGTTTCACAGTGACAGTTGGAAAGTGGAGTTCGTACTGGTTGAGGAGCACCTGTTGGAAGCGGAGAACTGCAACTGAAGGGTCTGTCATATCAGCAAAATATGAGCAATCAATGCAGCTGATGAGTCGTTTGACTACCTGATCCATTACATAACAAACTAGTAATTATAACTCAACCATGCTCAAAAGGAATGCAACATTACAAATGACCAAGTAAACATGGTAAAATCATGTTATGATCCCAAATGAGCCATGATAACCAAAAAAGGTGCTCTTTAGACACTCACTTTCAGCCATTTTGAAAACAATATTTAACACGTGATATTGTGTGGAAAGAATGATTACATAAGAAGATAATTAATAAATATTTGTAAACCTTTTGTTTGCAGTAATTTGAAAGGGGAAGCTTTTTGAAAAATGTTTCATGGCTGGTTCAAAATGATCTTATAATTATTCGACCACATAATTATTATAAATTGTTATGTCTATGATTAATTCCGCCATTTCGGAACCCATTTTGATCAAATAAAGTGTTACTTCTTTGATTAAAACTGTATACTCTTTAGAATTTGATGGTCAGTTTTTTTTATCATCTCACGAAAAGTAATGTGTGTAGCACCTTAAAAACTGTATCATGAACATTGTTTTAAAACGTAGTAAAATTATGCTTTTAATTGTTTTCACAATTTTGCATTAGTTTTGTCTAAATATTTAAAATATTTACAGAGAATGATTGCATAAAATATGTTTGAGGTTATTTTAGCCGTGTCTGCACCTGTTTTATTCAAATAAACTTCTATTGATTGAAAATGTGCACAGAAAAATAGGCTTCACTGGGAATCGAACCCGAGACCTGTTGATTACTAGACCAGTGCTTAAACCATCAAGCCACGAAGACTGTTGGATGGCGGGCGTTCCCATGAAACCCTTTTTCTACGCTTGGATATACGTAAGCTCTATAAACGTGGCCAATCATAAGGATAATTAAATCAACTTTTGTAGAGATAGGCGCAGGATCGCACAAAGCGATATTATCCGTGCATAGAAAAGGGTTAAATGGGAAGCCCGCCATCCAATATTCGTCGTGGCTTGATGATTTCAGAACTGGTCTAGTAATCCAGAGTTCTCGGGTTTGATTCCCGGCAAAGTTATTTTCTGTGCACAATTTCAATCATTTAAATATTTCTAGTCAGTTTCCTCTATATGATTGAATTAACATTTATTATATTAGTATAATTGCATGTCCTTTCAAATTCAGTTTAAATGATCTCCCTAGCCATTTCTAGCCATCACTTCAAAATATTAGTTCATTTATCAACTAACTGTTCATGGCAAAAGACTAATTTACCAGTTGTAGACGAAATGGGTTGGAGAGTAAATGATGTGTTGACGAAATTTTTAGTAGACTAAATACAATGTAAACCAATTACATAGTAGACCAAATAACTAGTAGACTAAATGTATTTTAAATTATATTTTGAACCATTTTCATGATTGACTAATTTATGTTAGACCAAAATAGAAGTGGACAAAATGGGTTGTAGACCAGTTGAAGTGTGGACCAATTTAAATGTAGACTAAATGACTGGTAAACCAAATACGTAGTAGACGTACAGTAAAGATGTGGACCAAAAGAGCAGTAGACAAACTGGCTAGTGGACCGAATTGTAGTAAATGGTCCTAAACCTCAACGCTGTAAGTTCCTGAACAAAGGATATAATTTGTTTTAAAGCTATGTTTATGTCAGATTTAACACTATTGCGTGTGTGTCTGTTAGGCATTTACGAGGCAACTTTTTTTTTGCATTCTCATGATTGAATAATCGATAGAGTTAGATTAAATAGATGTCCACCTATTATACCAACCCTTATCCTAAATGACGGCATGAGAGGATATCTCTAAATAGCAAGTTGTCTTTGATATATTTATTCAAAATCACCCAATTGTCAGTTTTCTGTCTCAGATTCCTCTAATTATGGTCGTTCCTAGTGGTGTTGCCAAACTGCCAAACCGAATCGACTGAGGAAGTTTGTAAAGAGCATACAAAGATTTTATCCAGGGTTTACCCAAGAGTCGTTTTGTTGTAATAAAGCAAGGCTAAAGCAAACACTCGTTATGTGATGCTAGCTTCAGACCATCTCCAGCATTTAAACGGGTTTTGTGGGTTTTGGGGAGTTAGTGGAGTTTCAGTCAAACGGGGTCCTTGGCAGGAACGCCAGTTTGTTCCTTTCCTAATTTCGATTTTGATTTGTATTTATTAAATTAATATGAAATACACTTCATGTTAATCGTGCAGAATGGCGGAAGCAAGCCTGAATGAATTGGACGACGCAATATGCAAAGTTGCAGACGCCTTCATCGACAACAGTCAGATTGAGAAGGTGGGGAAGGAACTTGGCTTCTCTGTTCCCGATATTACACGATTCATCGCGACAAATAAGATGGGTGCTCACGTGACAACTGATGGTACCAAGAACATGCTTCGTACGTGGTCGCTGGGGGTCGAGTCATCGAAGGTCTTATCCAATCTGGCCACAGTGCTGAGGGATGCAGGTTTGAGTCAAGTTGCTGAAAGGATACAACAAAGAGCCAAGCGAATAGATTTTTCACGGAGTGAGTACATCTCGCAATCTGTAAAACGTTAGGATGTATTAACCCGTTGAGGACAAAGTGATTTTGGTATAACACGCATTCTTCATAGACTCGAGCCCGAAATAGTTCACGACCAGTTCTCAACGGGTTAATATTTCACGCTAAATAATGCATGTGATTCATGATGTCGATGAAGACCTGGTTAACTTAGAGTTAGAGATGAGTATCAATCATATTAGGCACTATATTCATTGAAAAATAATATAATGATTATTATTAAACATTTGCCGCAGCCTGTAAACTGCGAATAACTTTCAATTTACCCAGGAAACATGTTATTATGACGACGATGCCCGTAAATCCGCTGTGGCGAGGGTTGCAAACAAATGATAAACACCTTGTAATTAACCCTTATTCCCGTACATAATCATATCTATATCAATGTATATTGAATGTATTCTAGACCAGTGGACCAACAACCCACACACTATGTGCCTAATAAAAACAAAAGGATCCTCTAGCATTTGTTTTTGACATGAACGCAAGAGCATTGTTCTTTACTTTATCAGCCCGACTACTGACAACAGATGAGGAGAAACAGTGCAGAGAAGATCTTCACCGGCACTACTCGATAAACCTTGGAAAGGTTAAAACAGACCCATTAGATCCTAAATCTGAAGTTGACATGAACTCCATCTACACCAAACTCTCCCTTCTTAGAGGCGAAGTAGAACGGAAGGAAGAGTGTGAAACCTACAAGGGAAGAGCTCTTGGATTTCTCTCAGGGAGTCCCTTTCCAAGAGAACAAAATCTTAGTAGCATGTCAAGGGAAGCGCTTTCACAAGAGAAATTCCGCGAGCTCCTCTCATCAGGATCCCCTCGAGTTCTGCTCATTGGAGAGGCTGGGAAAGGGAAGACGACGTTCCTCGCGAAACTAGTCAATGACTGGATGAACGGAACAGAACTTCAGACCAAAAATATGTTGTTTCACATCCCCCTTGCAGAAGCAGAGTGCCATGCTTCATTCGGAGAAACCATCAAGGTGTATCTTTCAGACGGAAACGACTGTGCGCCACGCTTAGATGAACATATCAGAACAAACCAAGCAGAAGCTGCGTTCTTTCTCGATGGCCTGGATGAGTACAGTAATGACATCACTAAGAGTGACCCAGGGAACGCACTGGTCCAGATCATGAGAGGCGAGAAGTACAAAGAGTCTGTGGTGGTAGTGTCCACTCGACCCTGGCGGGCAGAGCAAATTATAGGTGATGAGAAATTGAGAAGACTGTATACGTGTGTGAGCATTGAAGGGTTTGATCATGCGAGTGTGAAAGAGTATGTGTTGAAGTTCTTCAACCAAGAGCAAAGTTACACTACAAGTGCGCAACGTTCTGGAGAGGGCCACCACGATGATCCAGTGGGTGATAAGGATGTCTTAACAACTCTTACGGAGTTCCTGGAAGAAGATTTCCAAGAAGGGGGAGTATTCACTGCTGTGATGTCATCATTTCCCCTGTACCTGTGTATGCTCTGTAAGATGTGGCGCGACAAGTCAAGGCGAGAGAAGATCAAGAATTTCCAAACGGTGTCTCAACTCGTCGAGGAGATGGTCATGACAGTTACCGAACACTTTGTTGGGAAGAAGGTGGGAAACGTTATCATGAACGAGAAAAAAGCAGCTCATGAAAAGTGCATGAAAAAAGTCAAAAGCTCGTTCGAAAAGGTCGGTCACGTTGCACATAAGAGAGCTTTAGTGGATGATCTTGTCATTGACGAAGAGGCACGCGACAAATTGTCAGAATCTATCGATACTGCATTTGAGGTTGGCATTATTACCAAGGAGAAGAGAGTGGCGCCAATTGAAATACGCCGACGAGATGGCGTCTTTCTACTAGATGAGTATCGTTTCCCCCATAATCTTCTAAGGGATTACATGTCTGCTACCTACTTGACATCAGTGTTCCAGGAGGATGTCTCCAAATTCGAGAAGCTGTTGAGAGACTTGCTTTCACGGAGTAAGGCTGACTTAGATAAGTTCGAATATATCTGGTACTTCCTCGCCGCATCCGGGAGCGACGTAGGTAAAGCAACGCTGGTGTTTCTACGAAAGAATGTCAAAAACCGAGATTTCATCGTCCGGGTCGCCTTCGAGTGTCACAACAAGGATATCACGTCTCCCATCACACGCGCCCTACTCACCCAGAGATTTTTACGGCTGAACAACAAGCGATCGTTTGCTGCGCATCTTTACGCCCTGGACACCTCATCCGCGGTAAGTGTCCGCATTGCACTGACTGTGTGTTAATGCATGCTTAGTTCAAAATAGGAAAAAATGTATTGGACACGAATAACTTGATATCAATAAGACTGGGGAATGTTTACAAATAACGTTTTTTGCTTATGTTATGCGGATATGATTAACCGTATGAATAACCGTGATGCTAGCACCTAGCATTAAAATGAGTGCGCTTCATGACTTTATTTCGTAGTATTAGTAATATAACCACATACTTGTATCAGGGACCGCGGAATGGATTTGAAAGTGGGTGGGGCCAGTGGGGGAGGGGGGGGGGGTTAACCACATTTGAACTGTTATGTATTTCTTTATTATATGATTACGTTGTATTTGTGTTAAGGCAAAACAAAGTTGGATGGGGGAGGGGGGATGGGGGAGGGGGGGGGGGGGTGCTGGCGGCTGCAGCCTCCCCCACCCCGCTTCCGCGGTCCCTTTGTACAATCTGTTAGGATAGTATGCGCTTCTCATCCGTGTTCTGCATGACATCGATTCTTCAGGATAGACTGATTTATGTCATACAATTTATATATATCATTAATAATGGGCGTAATACTGACTAAAATCCGGGTCCCCCATTCCAGTAAATAATGCTGTACATGCTTGATGCATAGAAACATCCTTCAATATTGTTCTCCCTATTTACCCTCATGCCTTGTATATGATACTATGTTTATCGCTGTTCTCTTGGATAGTCTGGTGTATGTTGTCATGTCTATCTAGTTTCATTCATAGCATGCGTATTATTGTTTATTCAGGAATAACAATGTATACTCCCATTACAGTGTGTGCCACTCACCTGGGTTACTCATAACCGTTAATTATGCAAAATGTGCATGCTGAATACAGGATGCATCCCTCATTACTGTCCTCTCTGTTTAACCCTATGCGTTAGAATACTCTGATCATCCTTGTTCTCCCTGAGAGTAAGATGCTGGCACGCACCGCAGCTCAAACCATCTTCACACAGGACAAGCTACGCGCTGTCTGGATGCATGAATGCGGGTCATACAGCGAGGAGTTCTACGCAGCATTGGACACAGAGACAGTCACATCGGAATCACACGTATGATATTAGTAGTTTTATATACAATTTCGTGGTATTTTGTTTAAATATGTAAGTCATGGGGCACGAATTCATCTCCCTTATTCAGTGATTGACAGAATAAAAGAAATACATCTAAGTATAAAACAGTAAGACAATATGGCTGGAAGGTTCCCGATGTCAAGACCAATAACAACATGACTGCGCTCTATCAGTAGTCATAGAACATAGTATTAAGTACAATTAGTATTTTAGTTTTCACTCTTTAATTAGGATTGTTCTTAATTGTATTAACAGTATTATTCATGATTGTGTTCATCTCAGCCTCTGTATTTTAGAATGGGAATAAATTGAACATTACTTTTTAACGACGAATTAACTCAGTATTTTTTGTTTCAATTTCAGATCAAGATATTACTTTTTGATTCCAACCACAGGCTCTCTCATTAGCATGTAGAAGTACAGATTTGTCATTATATTCCTGTTGAATCTTGTTTCATCATCCCCTTTTACCGTTCTACCGTATTCCTGTTAGTCTCCGTATATTATGAAGTAACAAAATGTGTAGTGAAAGTATATCTAAATAATAATGAAAACAAAAATCGTTTGATTTACACCATGCTTGTCGGAATAATCAGTCATGGATACAATGCAGTGCAATTGGAAACAATAAATGACGTTTGTTTAATATGCAGGTCAGGATAATCAGTCAACATGGTGACAAGTTGTGTGCATGAGCACTATTTCTCTGCTCTCTGTATATTGAACGGTCTCTGTATACTACTGGTATATATTTACAACATAGAACTCATCAATTATTACAAAATTATTTGTGTTTGTCTACTCCAAGCAGGTCGAGCAAATCTGACATTTTGAAGACGATCGTAGTGCGTCAGCATTATGTAATGCGTGAGGTGCACACTTGGAAATTTAAATATGCTGGATAACAAGAATATTTTGTTTTACTCCGAGCAGTTTAATATAATCGGCCATACTAAAGGCAAGCTCACTGTATCGGCTTCCCAGCACTAGGCCAGTACTCTCTGCTTTACGACCTGTCTCCATTCCTCGCGCCTTTTTGTATTTTGAAGACGATCTACGTGCCTAAGCATAATGTGATGCGTGAGGTACATATTGGAAATTCGATGATCTCGAAATCAATCATTGTTTGTTTTACCCCATTCAGGTCAAGATAATCAGGCATGATGATGACAAGCTCAGTGCCTCTGCTTCCCAGCACTATGCCCATGCTCTCTGCTCCATGACCAGTCTACGTGTCTTGAACCTGGGGGACGTGGATCTGCACGATGCCTTCTTCGAGACCCTGGCTCGTGAGGCGCATCATTCACAGGTACTCTCACTCTTCATACTGCTAATACATTATGATAGAATCCAAAAACAACGATGTAAGTTAATTAATTATTTAAAATAATATTCGACAAGTTCGGCTGTATTTGTCATTGCCCCTCGCCTGCGGACTCTTATTAAAGGTAGGGTTGAGTATCGGTTGGTCCTGAAGTGCCCCCTAAATTGTTTGCAAGATAATGAAAAACTGACTGTCAAATTCGAAAGAACATACGATACTAAAGACAAAATCAACTTTATTTGATCAAAATCGGTTCAGAAACGGCTGAAATATCCATAAATATAGTTTGTTCAAAAGGGTTAGTCACCGGCCATCACTTTGCGATATTTTTGAAAATTATTAGAAAAATTCAAAAAATGCCTCAAGTGCTGTGAAATCAATCGAAATAGGTTTTAAAAATGTCGTTGTGGATATTTCTTTTGAATCAAAACATAAAGTGCATAATTTTGTATGAACAAAGGCGAAAACGAATTAATTGTTTGAAAACAGCGCCCTCATGCGTTAACGGCTATTTTTGAATGATAACATACGTTTTACTCAGTCGTGTTAAATTATTTAGACTTTTCGAGCATAGTGACGTTCTTACTATTACTTTGTTCCGTAATGGTGCACGTTTTGGTAACTAAAGTTAAGCTTGACCAATACTTACCCCTCCATTAAAGAATGATTTCATACATTTTCACTTTTGCTAAGGAAAATGCCAATTCGATGTGGTTCACTTTCTTCATGTTTTGCAACATTACGTCTAACATACATACGTAGTGCATTAATTACTGCATTCATTATTTTTCTGCATATCATTTTAACCAATGTGTTTTGGCCATTTTTATAACATGTATTTGATTTTTGTTTACATGTATTAATTCCGTTTCATTGCAGAGGTCAGTGGACGTGGATGGAAATTCATGTGTGCCGAAACGAGTTTGAACTTAATACAAATCCCGTTTCTGACAAATGCATTTAAATTACATATCATGTACATGGTCATGATGGTGGGTTTTAATAAAATATAACATGTATATACTGTACTAGACAACTATATACGCTTTGTGTAAACTTAAATCGAACGTGGTGAACATGTGATCGTTGTTACGTACGCACCATAACTAATGGTTTAACTAATGAGTTCGAGCACGCTGATGGCAGAGATCATTCCATTCATTAATTAGTTTGGATCTAGTATTATGTACATTTATGAACTGTTTGTATACAACCTTGCTGGCAATAACACACTCATCCAAAGTGTGAACACAATGTTTTTCAGAGTGTAGAATACAATGTAATAATCAATGAGTTTCACAGTGTGAACGGCAAATACCACTGTCAAATTGATGTGATACACAAGGCGAGTGCACCCTTTTACACTCTCTAAACACGGCACGTTCACACTGTGTGTTATTCACAGTGTGCTCAAATTTTGTTCACCGTTGGTTCACAGAGTGATATGGTTTTGCACACTGTAAAAACGCCAAAATGTAAGATAATGTGAAACTATCAAACTGTGAAACACAATAGGTTCATACTGTTCATGAGTGTGATCTTACCGAAAAGGGAGGGACATGTACATATGGCATACATGGTTGTATGATTCATAATAATTATTTCATAATAAAATACATCATTGTAGCCTACTGTACTATGAATCTCTCATAATAGATTTACTAACCGAATGACCATTCACTTATTCTAACAAACGGATTTGTTTACATATTATATGCAAGGGGAAAATTGAGTACACATGTTTAGTCATCATTTTGTCTCATTGTTAAAATAAACACTGTGGGAGAGAGTATGACATCCACTAGGATTCCCTTTTATTTACAATGCTTTACATCACGGTTAAAACCGTAATAAGACCCATCGAGCACGAAGCTCAAACTTGGCACCTCATCACGTGACATTGCGGACTGCATCAGTCCAGGGCAGAGCTGCGTAACTTTGCTCTGTGTGATGGCAGACCTAATGAACATATTCAATTATGCACCGTTTGTGAGATATTAATCAAACTTTCCATTGTGTTTCAATTTGGTATTTATGGTTTACATTAAGGTCAAAACTTTGATACTGCAAAGCAAGGAGAAACTTGGCTACTCAACATCACGCTCTCTGGCTCGAGTCATCCAGTCCATGGCAGAGCTACGTTCCCTGTTTCTCTACTATGACGGACTGGATGACGTGTTCACCCATGCCATGGCAGCCAATGTTTCCAGCTTAAAGGTAAGACAATGGTCACGAAAATAAAATCTAGTTCAAATGTTAACACATCGTGTTGCATGTATACTACATGTTTTAAATAAACTTGAACTTTCGAGAATGAAGATACATCATACACAACTTATTCAAATGTATGTGTTACAAAGTAAAGTAAATTGTGATAATATAATGCTAAAACGAACTTCGTAACCAGGGTCATCCAATATTTTGCGGAGTGGGCTGCACGCCGCGGCGATGCTACTGATATGGGGTCACTTTAGATCGTTAACTGAACTAACATGTTGCAATCTTGTTTTTGTTTTCAATTTAGTGCCGAGTTGTATTATATTGACGAACTTGTACAAGGATCAGTATTATCCCTAATAATATAATGGTGATATTTGACATGTGTAAAGAATTATATGGACGACAAAGTTAAGTTTGTCCATTACTCGAATGAAATATATACAACACAAACACAATCGCATGTTAGAAATGTTAAGGGTGTGAGTGTTGAAAGCAGGCAGAGCAGCGAAAACTATGTCCTACTTTCACACAAAGTGCAACAATAAACGAATATAACGGTGAGTCCAGTTGTGTCGACGCCACTGGTGTAG
>JAUELG010063690.1:0-11112 GCA_031471515.1 Dendraster excentricus | reverse complement strand
CTAAAACATAAATAAGTCTTTTACCAAAAAGTGAACGAATTTTACCATGTTGCAATACTTATGGAACGGGAGGGTATACAAAAAAAAAAATAAAAAAAGCCACCATGTAACTTTATAAGATCTACTAACTTCATAAACAAGTGAAAATGGTGATGAATGGTAACTGAGCATTGTTGTGATTATTTATTTATTAATGATTTCCGAACTATTTAAAGAGGGTAGCACTTTCAGTATCGAGTACAGCTCTACCACAGGGTCCTATACTCCTATGCATAAAAACAATTATCATAAAATGGGTAAACATGCTAAAATACAAGTTAGATATAAAAACAACGTTAAGTAAAAGAAACAATTTACACATAAATTAAATATAATATAATGAAATTGGAAATAAAGCCAGCTAAGTGCCCTCAAGAGAAAAAATTTAAACCGAAAAGAAACACTGCAAAGATAAGACATAAGACCAGAAATATAATTTGCACAATAATGTGTAAAATCAGCTTAAGAGAAACAATTTTAATCCGTCAAATAAGCTAAAACTATTGAGTTGCTTTTTTAATAAGCATGAATAAATTATTGTTGTTAAATTGGGCGTTAGTTTATTTCAAACACATGAACCAGGGTAATGCAAAGGTCGCATATAATTATCAGGTCGTGATGTTTTACAAAGAGAGTTGAATGAGCATTATATCCAGCATTATATCCAGTATCATATATCCATGTACGAGGCACTCGGCGTAGCATGCAAATGAGCACAAACTCTAAACATGCGTGCGTCTTTTATTGAAATAATGCATGGACTATTGTACAATAATTGCTCATTTTATACTTTATGTTTTACCTTTCTGTTGTTTTATTCGTATTATTTAGGTATCTTTTAATAAGTACCACACATAAAATAAGGTCCGTGTAATATTGTGCCTATTAAGGTTCACCGTGGTCTCTGGTTGAAACGACTGAAGGGCCCGACGCAGTGGAATGCCGGTTCAGCAAAGACAGGGTAGAACTGCGAATGACTCACTTCACCCGGTTCATAGATCGGGTGAAGTGGTGGTCCGTCGAGGCGAAGCGTGTTTCCTTCATCCCCTTTCTCCCAGTCAAGATGCCCGAACATCGTGTTCCGGTCTTGCGCGTGCGCCTGTTTGACACACTGCAGGGGAACTCGGAGGTGAGTATATAATTAGTGCCTTATTGTAAATACTCATGATTTTATTCATGATTATTAACATGTAGGAGCCAAATAAAAATGTTAAACGTGTTTTTAGACCATGACTGTTTTTTTTTTTTTCCAGCACAGTGTCATAACGGGGCTGTCTACATGGATAGATCTACGTTACGCCAATGTGCTAGAAAAACTTGTATGGTGTGTATGTGTGTGTGCCCATGCGTTTCTGTACGTATGTAGAGGCAGCACGTTCAGTATTTTGTCAGCTATGTATTTATTTGTTTGTAATGAGTATGCCTATCGCATTTGTTCTTCAGCAAGAAATCTTCATTTGCTCCTGTCGACCCATGTGGAAAAATGGGTACCCGGAATAATAGAACGAACAAGTGACAAGCTGGCGGCAAAATATGTTTATTATACAACTGATTAACTTCGTTAACTTCGTGTGCACTTCGTATTGTTGATATGTCAATGTACATATCCTTTTAGATAATATTGGTTAATGTGACGAAATTGATATATCATTATTTGGAAACCTTGAACCTTGAAGAACTACGTGAACGCTGTGCTAGAGAGGGGTGTGCTGTGTTGTGTGCTGTTATTGATGTACTTTTGGTGAAGTGATGGTGGTTGTTCTCTCTGCACTACACAAAGTGTCCGAGAAAGAATGCAACACCTACGATCGTTAATTTCATGAACATTATCAACCAATTGTCAATGTTGTTTTGTTCTATTAAGTCGCAAATTCCTTTTCCAACAAATTGATACCATAAGCTTGCTCTTGGGTAAGGCGTTTGGATTATAGGGCTATTTGTCTGAGGCAATGTCGTTTGATAAATTTACCTTTAGTCTTCAGCGATCCCCAGAACACTCGGCCTCTTATGCAATTACATTGTCTTCCTCTTCCGTCATGTGGTTCTCATGTACAGCTAGTTGTATGGAAGGCTACGGGGAAGGAATGTCTCAGTTTTCCGGGGACAGCTGCATACGACAAAGTGGCAAATTTAGTAAACGATATTGCCTTCGAAAAATGGCCGTAAGATTCAAACACTTAACCAAAATCCACAAATGTGTATATATAGCTGATAAGGGCATGATAAACCCTAAAACTGAACTACCATATTATTACATAATATTCTGCCACCAAGAGAGTAATCTAACACGAAAGAATCATCATGATGTATCGGGAAAAATTTAACACTTTGCATATTTTGCTCACAGAATGTGAGCAAACGAGATGAAGATGTCGATTACAAGCCGGTGTTTGGGGAAGAGATACTAGACGTAGATGCTACCGTTGCTAAGGACCTGACTATTGACTGCACGTTGCAAGGAATTGTCAAAACAATATCTCAGGTAGGCTATTTAATTTGAAATGTACTCATTTACCATGGAAATTATGGTTACTGTTAAAAATTGGTAATGAATCGAGTATAACTTTTCATTTTTTTAATCACTAGATTCAAATGACATGTATCTTTGTTTGCATATAGCAAGTACAGTGGCATTGATCCGACTGAAATTGCTAGGGACACATGAACGTGTTGAACAAAATTGTTAATACTATTCTTCAACAGAGCGATGTACCGTACGATGACCTGCGTGATCTGGTTTGGAGGACCGAGACTTTACCGCTGGACTTGACAGATTACAAAGATGACAGTCTTGTCACATTGCGACTTGAACAATCCAAGAAGAGGAAGATCGACTTCAGAACCGGATATCAAAGTAGGACGATTAAAATTATGTATGCACATTAAATCAAATAATAATAATGTATATAATGTTGTACATTTTGATTACAAATGTCTACAAATGGTTTGACAAATGGTAGTTCTTTAGAAGAAAATGTTGAACACATACGAATCTATTTGTGCTTACATTATAGGAATGTCAACTGAGTTAGCCTTATGTCAGATGTCTTAGTGTATTTTCACACCTTAGTCATTAGTACTGATGATTACGGATAAATTATATCAATAGAAACTGGTCGTATTGACAATGATATTATTTTCTTACATGTCATATTGTTTATATTATTATTATTATTATTGTATTGTGTATACAGAGCCAACTTCTTACGCATGTGCGTCGACATCTACTGATGATATTGCCACATCGATGCCTTCTCATTCATCTTCCTCGGACCCTGCTGCCTTGGACCGTCCATCCCGGTTGCCTCATCGTGCGAGGTAATGTCGAATATACTGTAACAGTATAATTAAAACCTGTTTGTGATGTAGGGGTCTTGAGTCAGTTTCAGTACCAGAGGCTGCATAAGCATAATATTACGAAATATAACAGTTTAAATGTGGTCAGCTCCCCCTTCAAAAACCTTTCGCGGCCCCTGTGCATTGTGATTATATGTTTTACATGTTTGTAATGTTCTTCATGATGTATGTATGTTGTGTAAATATTAAGTACTGTTGATTTTTGTTGTTATACTTGTATTTCAAATATAATTTTAGTGTGCGTTTTAATCATTCGGACTATTCTTGCACATTGATAATTTTGTTCTTAGGATGAGCCATATAAATGCGTCGAACATGACATACGCATAATGTATAGGCAATGGAAGACTTCGAAACCTCACAAATCCAATAGAAATGTTCGTTTTTATAGCATTTGACAATAACTTGAGTAAAAATTACATGTATTTTTCACTGTGCCATATGCCAAGATATCCAGTCATGTAAACCGAACACAAAAAGTCCTGCCCCCCAAAAAAAAACAAAGAAAACATAACAACAACAACAAACAGTTATACAGTCGTTAACATCTAGATATCCATCACTTCATGGCTGAATGAGCGCGCGTTTAATCTCACTTACCATCGGCCTACAACATATGTTGTAGGTCAATGCACATACCAACTTTCAAAAGTAACGACAACTTGCGCATGACTGTACACTGCTGAAGGACAACACATGTGAATATATATTAATTATGTTTTATTAGTATATGCTGTTTGAAATGCCATCCATTTCGGATTTTTACTGGCACATGTGGTTAAATGCATTCAATTGCAATCAATTGTAAAACAGTGCAAACTGCAAAAATAATATAAATTGTGCTAATTTTAAAATATGACTATATGAACTATTCATAAATGAGTACCTCTTAAAATTATTTATACTTGTTTTCCTAGTTGCCATATAAATATTTTGACGGCACAAAATCTTGAGAAGATTATTGGATATAAACCTATGAGCCTTTTAAGAGGGTGGTTGTTTTTTGTGTTCGATTAAGATACGTTTTACAATCTCTCAACAGTACAACAGACAGAATGAAACCAGGTGGAAAGAGAAAGAGCAAATCTGGAAGTAGCTTGATGGTAACTGACGATGAGCTAGATGACCTGTCGGAGAACTTCCCTCACAAGAAATTCCATAAGTTCTGTCGCTATCTTGACGGTAAGAGTTTCAACGAAGTGGAAGCCATATTAGTTGGGTGCAATAACGACTTTGCACGAGCCACACGGAAAGTTCTTGCGGACTGGCAGACGCGCACCAGTGGCTATCGAGGTGACCTTAATGCTGCCCTTGAGAATGCTGGTGTAGGTGCACTTCAAAAAAGAGCAAAGAGAAAGTAGAGTGAGGGCACTTTTCAAAGTGTTGAACCGTGTATGTCTTTCAAACTCATTGTGAATAACTATGTTCCGTGTACTTGAAATGTAATGCATTTAACAAAGTAATTCTTCTGTTTTACTGATTTTGGTTTGATTTTCTATATTTCTCAATTCATTTAGAGGTTTTTATTGTCATATGTGTTATTAATACCAACGCGAAAATCAGAAATATTATTTTGTATGTTTTGGTTATATATCATTGTAGCGTATTATTTTGTCAATAACGAATGCTAGGATAGAAATAGCGTAAAAGTAGAATTTTCCCATTTTCACAATATTTTGGAGGCCTCTTTTAAAAACATGCGATATTTGTTAATCTTGTTGGTGGATATTACATTCCTCTTGGTAAATCGTTGTCACTGTTCGGGGAGAAATCTGTGTTATGTATTAAGTGTTATGTATCGGTCTATCGATCAGTTGTTAATCATGATATAAAACAAAATATTTTTTATAGATTTAATGACAGACGGATGGAGTTAATTGGCCGACACATGAAGGATCATAGAATATCGTGGGTCTAATGTTTGTTTTTATACGAATTCATACAAATTTATCTTTCCATACCCTGATGATACTTCCGACAATTCTATGCCATTACAAATACACGAATGCCAACTGAAATGTCATATTCAAATTAAAGTGTACTGCAATTATAAATGCCGGTCGCTGAAGTTTGGTACAAACTTGTTCAAATGTAAAATGTGTTGATTATATCACTTAATAGATGTAACAAAGTAGCAAAGGTATGAATACCCAATTAACGTGATAATAAAACAACAGTCATCAATTACATAATGATGTATATACAGGAAAAAGTGCCAAATATTACAACAAAACTCTACTCTGAACAAAGATTCATGTATTACAAAATGTACGTATCATCTTATCCAATCCAACTACATACATGTAGTACTATTTCCATTATGTCATTGTATATACCTACTCTATAGGTTTACCTATTTGAAATTACTTGTCAAATCTAATTTACACAATTCTATATATGATGTAGTATGTGTTGTCAATATCACCTCCTTGTTATATAAGATTGCTTGGCGATCAAATCAGTATTTTTGGAGCATGTTTATACCGTATGCATACAATGATCAGTCTTGCCATGAAATTGTAATGAACAGATTTAATATTATTATTATTATATAGCCTTGCCTATATGACATATTGTAACAAACTCATTGAATAACAACGCAGTTATTTTATAACATGTCTTTCATATTGCCCTGTACACTATATTGTAACGAACACATTTAATAACAACGTAGTTATTTTATAACATGGATTTCATAATGCCTATTAATATTGTAACGAACCCGTTGAATAACAACACAGTTAGTTTATAACATGATTTTCATATAGACTGGTACTATGATATCGTAACGAACCCATTAAATAAAAAGCAGTCATTTTATAACATGTATTTTATATTGACTTGTAACATGTCACATTGTAACGAAAACATTGAATAACAATTATTTTGGATCATGTCTTTCATCTTGCCTTGTACTATATTTTTTTAATATGTACTGTATCAGCTAATTCTGAAATGAACATTTGATTTGCCTGCTAGCAGTATGTTTTCATATTCTGGAATTTATATTCTGATGTGTTTTTGTACATAAATGTGTAAGCTTTGTAAACAAAATGTCTATATGGCTTATTAACGTGTTATTCAAAGCTATTGTAACATTTAACTGAAAAGGAACGTGACAAGTTATGGGTAGATATATTCATTATCAGTTGCCTTTTAACGAGTACTGTTTGAATAAAGAATTAATTTATAAATTGTGTTTTTAGTATAAGTATTGGCTCTAAATTGTATACTGACAATGGTGCGCTTAAAAAGCGCTTAATAGATGATGTGTATTGTTATTATTATAAGTATTAGTAATGGATGTAATCAGTCAGATAGATGGATTGAAGTACAATGTTTGTTTCCGTATGATTTGTTTAATACAACAGATTGCATGGTTGATAGGGATTATTATGGTCTTGTTACGTAGAGATCTGCATATATTTTTCCGTATTATGTCTGAAACATGAAACATGATGCATCAACATTCCAAGCACGCGTTATTTAATGTGATTGTCGAAATCAGCAAGTAAAACAATTTTTATTTACGGTTTGATTTTTTGAATCAATTCACTTTCAAGCTCAATGGTATACCATCCACTAGAAACTGCAGTTAATAAAATATCTGTGTGAGATTATAAATATGTGCCCATCAGTTACATTTGAAATATTTTACAGTGCAGGTATGGATTTAATCGGACATTAGACATGTTAAATGGAGGAAGTAAAATACAGTACTTCATAATAAGGGATTGCAACGTTGAGGATTTGTTTTTATTACTGCGAGGTTGAAACATATATACATATTTTATTCATTATCTCTGAAATAATATGCATAACCAAGTACAGTTTATGTGGAAGTTCGAACAATTTGTCCTGCTTATATTCGTGTTTCATATATACTTATCGCAAATCATATAGTTATCGTACAATAAATTTATTAAAACAATTGTTGCTATGCACATATAAAATATGTACCTACTATATTGGCCGTACAAATTACAAGACATTTTAATAACGCTGATAAGTAACTAATATTTACATTGGTATACATACGCATCTACTTTCTACGGATTTCGTCTGGTGCGGGAAAATATTATTTTTGCTCGTGTTCTCTAGTATATGTGTTTTACCGTTCATTCAATTCATTTTTTAGAAGAGGTCATGTGAAGTAAGATCCATTTTGTTTTGTCACAGTGTAGCCTATTATATTAATTGTAAATATAAGTTTGTTTACAGGGTATTATTGCTTATTTGTTGATGTTTTTGTTTTCTTTACAGAAATGTACAGGCAATATTCCATATGCTTTTATTGCACATTCTTATACAGCATTTCATTGACTTCATTGCGCAATATTTCACAGAATTATTATTCTATTATTTTGAAAATGTTAATTCGCTTGTCTGGATTAACAAATACCGTATGAATTCCTTTGAATATGTTAAGCAAATGTTATACAGTAGTTCTATCATTTCAGATTAAGTTTTCCAATGAATATAACGCTGACAAGTTAATCGCGGCAGTTTACTATACGGTCTTAGCTCGGAACTTAATGAAGTTCATGAAGGCCTCCATCGATATAATCCGATGAAGTGGTCATTATGACAGTCACTTGGGTTTGTTTAAATGTCTTTGATAAAAACGCAATTTTTTAGTAATTATGTCTTATTTTGGAAATTCATAAATACAGAGAAACACCGATATATGTGGTAGTTGGGACCGTCCATTTTACATCGTTATAAACGGCAGAATCAACAACACACATTTATGATTGGGACCAAAGGATTATCCTCGGTATAAACGTTACCTCGTTATAAGCAACCTCGTTATGAGGGTTTCAGTGTAATGAAGCAAACCACTCGATAGTTATGATTTAGTTAAAATGTTGAACGGATATAAACAAAATATTATCTTAACCGTAAATAGATAATGTCAAGGCATTTACACATATACATATACACACACACTCACGCACTCACACACACACACACACAAGTTGTGTTTCTTCTTCAAACCAATACCATACAACGCAGATAAATAATGAAACTATGGAATACAATATGTTATACATGACATGAACACGTGAGTGCAATTCCTCTTTATTTAGACAAAGGCTTCTTTGGTTTAATAATCATCTAAATAAAAACCCACCACCTACAAGATGATTAGATGGAAAGACAAACAAAACTAATGAATTTGAATAGTGTTTCGATCTGTACAAATAAATGACGCATTACAGAACTATAATGCACAACTTGCATGACAGGCCATGAATTATGTGTATCAACATTGTTCTAGATGCCATTCAATTATACAACATTTGACTATAACTTTATTTGAAAAGGTGCTGCTGCAGCAATGAAACCAACACTTAACGAATTAAGTTTTTTGTTTTGTTGGTTTGCTTTATCATTATCATATTTGTTTGTAAAAGGACCAGCCCAGATGCCACTGTTAATATGGCAGTAACGTGTACAATTAGGATCAATATTCGTCCGTTACTTACATCCCTGCTGTAAACATTCATGTATTGTATTGTTAATATTGTTGGCATTGTATTTATCTCAAAATCGTTTGTATATATTTTGTACGTCATATTATTGTCCTTGATTTCCTACTGAATGTGAAATAAACTGAACTGAAATTCAACAGATTATTGTTTACATATATTTTACAATTTTGTATGGACGATTGTATATCGTAATAGTAGAATACTAACAGTATATATGGCTAAAATGTTTATAGATATTTGTATAAAATAGTAGAATATATAGACCTTCATGTTCTACAAACCGTATTATATGTGCCTTAACAATCATAGCCATAAGGATAAGTAAAGTACTTTGTAAATAGATTACTCCGTTCAAAAGTTCATGGTGGTAGAAGAATATAGGACTTTCTATATGTTTGAAAGACTGATAACAATATTAAGTTACAGTGTTAAGAGGCCTTTTACATATTTTTAAAATAAGATAGATGACAGTAAAATGCTTACCACCGTGATGGAATACATCAATAACTAATGACAAAATAGTTTTCAAACCATTTCCTGCTAAAATATTCACACAAGTTTTTATTATGGTCTAGAACAAATTAAGTAGTGTTAAATAGACATAAAAAATACAATGGTAAAAATGTATCCATTCTGCCTTCAGCTAATAAATATTTACATAATTATTTTCAGCCATGCACAGATGAGGTAATAGCCAAAACACTTCAATCCATTACATACTCATATCAGTGCCTTGAAATAAGCCTTCCTGCCCAGGCTGCGCCCATATAAAAAGAGCCGATAATAGTCTTGTGACAACAATCTCACATGTTCAAAAGGGCAACCGTATACAAGTTGTTAATAATTATTGTTGGTGGAGGTTATCGTCGGCGATGTGACCCAACTTGACATTTCAGAATGACAGTCATCCATTTCAGGACTACCCCCGACCAGTCCCTTTTTTAGGACTATCCAAGAAAGAATTTGATCAGTCCTTATTAGGAATTCAATCCCCCTTCTCTTCATAGTGCCACCGCAAGCCGATTGTTAAACATATTTTCTGCTAGTAATCTGTCACTTGTCGGCCACACAAAACTTACAAAGTCTTGATCTGACTTGCTCGACAGGTTTTAAAGATGCTCTAAAATCCTTGCTACAGTTACAAGGAATCAGCCTCACTTTACCCAACATGTTCTACTACATTATAAATATATACATGTATATGTTACAATTTCTACTAACAACTGTCTACTAACAATAGCCTCAAATGAAAAAGGTAATACAAATACAATAAATAGCAATATCAATGAGCTTTCAAAGAGATATGTACATTCCTCCACACACAACAGAACAAAGACAGCTGATACTTGTTGATTTCATCACACTCACACACTTTGAATATCTATAGCTGCTCAATGCTAGTTCCATGGGCACAATACAAAATAATTCTTTTACAAATACTATGTGAATATAGACAATAATTCCATCTGAATTATACTGCTTTCCCGTACTTTGAATATTTATAGCTGCTCAATGCTAGTTCCATAGGCACAATACATATATACAAAACAATTATTTTGAAAATACGATGTTATACACTAGTGAATATAGACAATATATTCATTCTGAATTATACTGCTTTCCGCGTACACTTTGAAAATACAGATGTAGTAAAAACACAATGTTGTACACAAGTGAATACAGACGATATATATCCCTCCTGAATTATAAATGTAAAATGCTAGTGATACAAAAATACATCTATGCTATACACAAGTTGATAAAGGCAATATGTGTCTTCTGAATTAAGCTGCCTCACACTCACATGTTGATGACATGCATGCATGGAGCTGCCCAAGTCTGGATTCTCAGGCACTTTCATACTCACTAATTTTCCACGTTATGATTTGGTCTTTTTAATTTGTAATGGACAATTTTTTTTCTCAAACATGAACCAATGGCATTCAATACATGTACATATATACGTAATTAAAGGTCAGATGCCTCAGAAGACACAGGAATGATCTTTTACTGTTAATATACTCTCCAGGAAAATAAATATCTCACACACACAGCTACGAAAGACATCAGGGATTCCCTTTGGTGAAATGTTGATGTCAATAAATATAATTTAGGATGAAATAGGGCTTACATTTTTTATCCTAGCAGATCCATTTTCAGAGGCAAAATCCTGTTGTCAATTCTATCATTCATGATGGTGATTTTAGTGGACAATAATGAA
>JAUELG010063357.1:10000-11122 GCA_031471515.1 Dendraster excentricus | reverse complement strand
AGCACTTGTCGCCGGAGCAAATGTCGGCGGAGCAAATGTCGCGGAGCATTTGTCGCGGAGCAAATGTCGGCGGAGCAAATGTCGGCGGAGCACTTGTCGCCGGAGCAAATGTCGGCGGAGCAAATGTCGCGGAGCATTTGTCGCGGAGCAAATGTCGGCGGAGCAAATGTCGGCGGAGCACTTGTCGCCGGAGCAAATGTCGGCGGAGCAAATGTCGCGGAGCATTTGTCGCGGAGCAAATGTCGGCGGAGCATATGTCATGGAACCCATTAATTCATTATGCAATATTTCTTACGGTATTATGATGATAAAATGTGTCATCCTTACAATGTTGTAGTTTATATAGTATAGACGTATTATACTCTTTACCATCATCATCATCATCATCATCATCATCATTATTATTATTATCATTATTATTATTATTATTATTATTATTATTCTCTTATATCATTTTGGAAGAGCTCGGGTAGTCAAAGCATGTGCCTATTGAAAGTTTTAGAGACAAAATATAAATGTTGAATCTATTTCATCAGGTAATACATATCGATCGGGTCATCTATCCATAAGTTCTCTGAACATTTATTGATGATCTTTCCACTTCACGACTCTTATCCGTTCCCCCTCTTTATTTTCTTATTTGTATGTGTATTATGCAACTTACTTTGTACTTGCAATGATTTATGTATATTTGTACGTATGTACAGTATATTGTATGTGCCTGTTTTTATGAAAGTGGTTAATAAAATTTCCATTAAATTTAAATCCAATTTAAGTCGAGTAAACGTCTAAATAAATCGATCAATTGTTTGGACAATTAATCAATAGTACATTTCATGCAGCACATGAAGGAGAATATACTTACCACCAACGTAAATGTCTAGGCATCTCTGCGTCCCTTGGAAACTGAAAGTTTTGTGTAAATACGGAAATAGACGTTATAGTATATTTAATTCAAAATAACTCCATTGATTGTCAACAACAAAAAATAATAATACATGTAAATAAAACATGGGAGTAAACAAAGTGATATATCAGTTTTTATAATAACAGGCTTTTCACTCAGTCGTTTGTAATTTTGTCTTCCTTTCAAGCATGGTAGAGTTATAACTAATACTTGGA
>JAUELG010063357.1:0-5000 GCA_031471515.1 Dendraster excentricus | reverse complement strand
TGAGTCATCGGGTGGGAACTGCACCACCTGGATGGCGCAGACCAAGCCCGCCCATTTCCCACCAGAAATATTTTATCTAGTGCTCACGGTTTTGATGGGGATGACGCTACTAGCTTTCTTTTTCTTAAACATGCTTCCTGTTGCCAAGACAGAACATGTCCCAGTTGATAAAAACTCGCAGTCGAACAATAATGAATCTCCAGAAGAAGATGAACAAATCTGTCATGTAGACGGAAGTCCAGGATGCGAAGGGGACAAACCGCGACAGCAACTAGAACAAACCGGAGAGGTGGAAGTGAGGGTGAAGCGGTCGAAAGGGCAGTATGCGTTCCTGTTCATCATTGTGGGCATCGCCAATGCCCTTGGCAATAGCGTGTTACCATCCATCCAGACGTACTCCTGCGGAGCCTACGGTTTCAACGCCTTTCTCCTCGCCGCCACGCTAGGCAAGGTGGCCAACCCCGTTGCCTGCTTCATCGTCGTGTTCTTCCCGAGCAAGAGTCTGGTGCTGGTTGGTGTCTCCAGCCTCATTGGGCTGGTAGCCGGTGGTTACTGCCTTGCGACCGCCGTCCTCAGTCCGACACCTCCATTGCAGGATCACCCAGCGGGAGTCGTACTTGTGGTAAGATTTACTCATTTCATGAAGCCGTTCAGGGCTAATTTCATGACTGAAGAAGTCATGTTGTATGGATCTGTTAAGTCTTTTTTTTTTTCTTGAATATATGATTATGCAAAAAGGAAATGAGCCTGCATGTTTCTTGAAAGAAGAAACATGACGTTTTACTCAAAGAATACAACATTGGATGAAAATTAACTTTGAAGAGGAGAAATGTATATTGCATTATGTATATGTAACCAGATGTTATTGTGTTGTGTTTTTTGCCGACGTCAGGCAATTGCCATTGGTCTCGAAACATTTCGGCAGGTGGTATCGGCCGCGAGACAATCCCCCACCCCAGGTGAAGAACCTGTCTACGCCACTGTTTTTTTTTACAGTTATATAAACCACTCGATCAGTACTGACACATCTTTCTTGCCCCCTTTTCCTAACCTATTTCCTACGATCTTTCTCCATCAGGTTTTAGCCTGGATAATGTTCGGCGGCATCTTTGCCTACGTCAAGGCGCTCATCGGCTGGATATTCCGCAACGAGCCCGACAACCGCAAGCTGCTCACGTGGTACGGCGTGGTCACTCAAATCGGATCGCTAGCGGGCGCCCTCATCATGTTTCCCTTGGTTAATGTCCTATCTCTGTTTGAACCCTACGACGACGATCCCTGTGAAGGCTTCCCAACATGCTCATGAATTTCTGTTCCAGATAGTTGTCCATGAGTTTGAACTGCTCACGTGTTACGGCGTGGCCACTTAAATCGGATCGCTTACCGGCGCCCTCGTCATTTTCCCCTTAAATTGACGTCCTGTCTCTTTTTGAAACCTACGACGATGATCCCTGTGACGGCTTCCAAATATGCGTATGAATCCATCTATACACCATGTCCCAAAATTAATTACAACGGGACTTTATGCAACATAACTTTAGAGATAATAGATTAGTCACATGACATGTCAGGGTATGAAACTTTTTGCAGAAAACCAATTCCGAATCCGAAACCTTCAGTGATATAGCCTTTATCAACATGTTGTCCAGGGGATGAGGTGGGGCTGATGTACACATTATGTGGAGTTGGCAATGTATCATTTTCAAAGGTTGACTTTTACTTCTTATTACGTAATTATCATTATACACGTGTCCATTGATTTTCTTTGACCATTTTGATCAATAATTGTAAAATGCAAATTATTGACGCATAGAGTAGTACCCATCCCCTTCCATCTGTGTAAATAGGTTGCTATAATAATGTATGATTGCATTATATTCCTTGCACGGCCCTGCTTAAAACCGCTTGTAGCTGACATTGGCATATTTCAATTGCATGTAGATTATACCATGATTGAATAATAAATAAACAAACACATATTTATAATAATTCCTAAATATAGCTGCACAGCATCGAAACGAAAGGTTTTAGGATATTTACCACCAATTGCCATATAGAGCGCCGCCACACGGTTGCCACACGACAGTTGTCTCTGCATTCGTCTAATGCGGCGTCTATCCAGCGACATGTGACGTCATCACCGTCCGCGTCGTAGGCTGTGTAAACGATATGAATTGTCAATATTTAAAATATTAATTGTAATGCAAACAATTTAAATTCAAATTATCATTGTTTTAGATATTTAAAGCTTCAATTAAAGGTGGTTGGCTCAGTATAGCAGATGTACGGCGCCATCTTGCGCGCGGTGCGACTGCGCAGTGAATCCGTGTTATGCGGTGCGCGAAAACTAGCCTAGTTAAAAATGGCGGACGCAGTGTATGCTTGATGGTCTGTTGACTGACGAGCGTTCGTCCTCTACTGGAGACTTTTTGAAGACAAGTAATTTGCATTCATCACATCTTGGTTGACATGGTTGAAGCTGCAAACTTGGGAGTATAGTTTGTGTAATATAAATTTAGTGAGCTCACTCTTCCATATCTATACTAACCATTTCCTCTTGATTGCTGACAGATTTATAATGCATATAAATAAATACAGCAACATAACACTAATCAATCCAATTATCCAAGACAGGGTGACATCATATTGCGCAACACAATTTACGATTCCAAACTAATCTAATCTCCGACTTACGAGCTCAATGCTAACCCAGGTACACGTCGCATGATTGACAAGACAACTCGTATATGTAATGAAGCATGCGTACGTTATGAAAGAACCATGTGTACGTTATGACAGAACCATGTGTACGTTTTGAGTTCTGTAGAAATAATATAACAAATGGTCATATGTACGTTATTACAGAACCATGCATATTTTATGACGCAACCATGCGTACGTTACGACAGAACCATGCGTACATTATGACAGAATCCGTCTTACGTTATGACAGAACCATGCGTACGTTATGAAATAACCGTGCGTACGTCGGGGCCTGCACGCGCATGGTTTAACATACGTTTTGGCGAAAACGGCCAACCATACTCACTTGGGATACTGAGCACGGCGACGTTGCAGCCCTTGCTGACCCGTTGGACGGGGAGGCCGGTGGTGACCGGTGCGGTGTTGACCCTCCCGTTGTCCACACGCGGCTCCAGGTCGACGGACATCACAAAGTCCCAGTTTCGCGGCGGTCCATAGTTGACCAGATTGCTGACCCAGCAACAGGACTGGTACCTTCATAAAGAAGCAGTTATTGGAAATTGTTATTTACACTTCCATAGTGATGATTATAGGTTTTATTTTTTAACACTTAGTACGTGTTACGTAGCAATGCGATAATTGACTCTAGAAAAACATATTGCTACTCCAATTTTTAAAATTTCAGCCACCAAATAAATCAAATTTAGAGTAAAGCCAGGTTGTTTTTGTTTTGTTTTTTCGAAACCAAATTTGTTTTAAGGCGCAGTGATCTTGTCCGTCCGCACTAATATTCCGTGGCCGGACGTTTTCCGCTCCCACACCATGTCATGATAGTCTCGCGTAAGAATATTCATAGAACATGATCTGTTGATTTGTTCCTTAAAGAGATAGACCCTCTTTTGCAAGCTACATTTCAAAGGTTGCGAGGTTATTGTCTTATATGAAAGAAATTATCATTTAATAGCATGTCTAAAATAATTAGGGCTTGAAATTTCTTTTTCATAGAGTTATAGACCTAAACTAATAAACCATCGTCCGATGGTTTATTGTGCACTATACGTGTATTCATCCAGTGAGGAAGTTCGTACACAGATTCATCGGAGTACCACAACGTGGCCCCTATGTGATCCGCGATAGCTACGTGACCCGCGCACATGATATAACCGAATACTAACACAATTATTTTTTCCGTGACATACCTTAACCAATGTTTACTTCATAATGAAATAAACATTATTTACTTAATAATATTTTTACAAAAAATAAATAGAATATAATAAATAGGATATTATTGCAATATTAATCAGTTAAAATAGTTTATTGACCGATATGAATTATAGTTTGACGGAGGGACGCATTCATTTTTCATTCGTAGAATCCAAATTAGCTGTTCGATCATATGTTTTGTTTTTGTGTGTGGGTGTGAGTGTGTGTTACATTCATCCTCATCCGTGATCCGTCAACTGGAAACTGTTCGGACGTTTTGTAAAAGAGGGACTAAACGGGTTGTATTTTATAGAAATGCAACATCATAGATGAAATGACAAGCTTTTTATAAGTACTAAGAAAATGTATATCAAACAATGATAATAGTCCATTCTTATATAGCGCATTTTTACAATTAAATCTCAGTGCGCACAAAAATAAAAAAAGAGAAGGAAACAAAGAAAACTGTTCAAACTGATTGGTACTCACACAAATTCAAATTGTCTGCGCCCGTCTGGCGGTGGAGCAAGGACCATGGAGCTCTGACCCATCACCCAGCTGCGGTCAAGACTAGTTGGGTAATCGGAAGACTCGTGCCTTTAATGAACAAGATATTACAAGATCAAGATTTGAAACGTGCCGCAAATTGTATAAACAATAGACAGACGATCGTGACCTGCCATGTACTTGTGGTAGCACCCTTGAGTGTTGTGGTTGTTGGAATACATACAACACTGGTCAAAGCTACCAAAAGAGCTTACTCTATTACGTGGCAGCTATCAATTTTCTCATATCAAAATTATAGTGGCTAGTGAAAAAAAATCAAAATTGCATTTAAAGAGCAGTAACACACTGTTGCTCATGAATTTTTCATATATATTAGACATTTTGACCATTTAAAAATCAAGAATTAAACGATTATTTGTTTTTTCATAGAAAATCTCTAAAGTAAGGGATGCAGTTGATAGACCGAAGCGGTTCATACACCGGCAAATACGGTATCGAAAGATATAACATATTAAAGGGGACCACCGGGCAAATAACAACACATAATTATATGTTTTGGTACTGTTTTGTGATATCAAATAGAC
>JAUELG010062913.1:0-11131 GCA_031471515.1 Dendraster excentricus | reverse complement strand
TAAATACATTTCAATAAGTGAAGTGAATCGGCAAAAATCAAAAGCCTTTACGTTCCGTAGATCTACAGTAAACCTACGCATACAATTTAGTTCTAGTAATTTTTATATTTTGCCTGCTCATGTTGTCTTTTGTAACACTTACACGGTCTGGATGGCTAGATTGATTATATGTTGAATTATGTACAATGAACAAAAAGGTTTGTAACACACTGCGTAATGTGGTTCCTAAATAACATTTAAAATCGTCATTATACTATTGGCAATTACATTATGATACAAACCAAAGTCACAGAACAAGAACAGAAACAATTCTCTTATCGAAAATAGGATGTTAATGAGGCAAACTATACCGCTTGCCTTTTGAGTATGGAGTAACACTATTTGAAATACTTTTTGTTACTTGCAGAAAATGGAAACCAAGGAACAAGCAATACCTGGCGATGGGTCTCTCGAAACGGAGCTTTCGCTATGGCAACCACATCAGCGTTCAGGGCGAGCCGATTAGGAAGGTGCATTTCATTCTGGAGGGACAGGCGTTAGTCACGGTGCAGCGACCCGTACAGCGAAAGGTATCCTCCGACGTGTCCGACCACAATCCCGGTGGCCGTGCAGAATCAGCCGGCGGACTTCAATCTACTGCAAAACACCACAGGTATATTTCAGTCATATAGTGACTAAGAACACGCTTCTCTTTCTCCTCTTTTGTTTTCTTTTGGCCTCGCCATCTTATTTATCATCGTTATCATCACCATTTTCATCATCATCATCACCATCATTATCATCACCATCATTGTCATCTTTTTCATCATCATTATCATCATCATCATCATCATAAAAAATATAGACACCCTCCGATATGGCAAACATATACAAAATCCAATGAAGCAGGTGTATGTCATCATGCAGAGTAGGGCCAGGCGTTAATCACTGTAAAACGGCTATGGTGGCAACATAATTCCTCTGACATATAATCTTTTAGCTAGGGAAATGTTCATTTTCGAGTGTGTCCGAAATGTATGTGTCATTGTTTTCGGTTATCAAGGACTTCCTCATCCCAAAAAAATACATCATCATCATAACCACCTTCACCTTCACCATCATCATCATCATCATCATTATCAACATCATCGCCATTATTCATCATCATCAGCAGCAGCAACATTATCACCCTTAGTTTTACTTTCATCCTCCTCCTCTACTTCAGCTTATTTTAAATTCCTGGACCGTTGATGAAGTCATTTCAGATGAATCGATAAAAACGATCAGTGTCGTTTTATGTTGTTACATTTTTACATTGTAACATTATGTAAAATAAAATAAATCAGGAATGTGTGTCAAATTTGTTTAGTTGATTCAAATAAAACGCGAATGACAATACACGTATGCTGTACTCTTTTGCGACCTAGATAACATTTAAGATGTTCGTTTGGCGTTAAGACAGCAGAAACACATTATATTTCAAGTTTTATCGTTTTACTTATTCAATGCTCTGCATATAATTTTCTTCCAAGCAGTAGCAGATTAGCTTTGGACATGTTTGAGCCACAAGCTGAAGTGTGTCTCATCGGGCAAAGGGCCGTCGTCGGTAAGTAGTCGAATCATATATTTCCCGTTTGAAATATAATTTGTAAATACGCAAAAGGTTAGATTTGGGCTGTGTTAAACCATTCATATGTATTTTAACATCAAGCTGTCAATTATGTTAATATACATTTTGGTAGTAGTACTTATGTTTGCAATAGAAGTATACCTTTTTTCACATTCATATAAATCCCCATAATTATTTTGAAATCAAACAAAATAAATTAAAGTAGGGCGGACAAGGCAAATAGAGGGCTACGTGTATGCGTGGAACATGGCACGAATGGCTAGCGCTCGGAACAGACTGGTACAGTATTTTAGTTCTTAGTACGTGTGCACATATTGCACATAGCACGTATATATAGCAGGCACGAACTTTGACACTCGTCTCGTATTACAGCGGAATCTTCGAAAATGTGTATTCGGAACTAAGTTAGAACGAATATGCCGCTAAATGCTATAACACTGATGTCAATGGGCCTCCCGCGCGAACGTGCTAACACACGCGAAGCCCTCTAGCTGCCTTGTCCGCCCAACTTTAAAGATCCTTAAACACCTACGCTTGCGTATGCATCGAAAATTAGTCCACTGTTTACGTTTTCACGGTCGTCTCCGTGGATCACATTATCATAAAAGGCATTTTAAAGATTAATGACTTTATATCACAACTGTCCTTTTTAATTTGCACAGGTGACATCGAAGCTGTGTGTGGCCTGTCCCACTACGTGCACACGATTATCTGCGTGGAACCTGTTCACACATACGAGATTGATCTTCGTAGTTTCAACAAGCTGGTCATGCGGAGGCATGTTCAAACGATGGAGAAGATCCGTGCATTCGTGGTAGTCAAGATGCAACATAGGGCGGAGCGCCTCCGAGGAATGAATGTAAGTTGCCCCTTCGTGTTAAACACTTTCTTCTTAAATGCGCTTTAGCCATTTTTTCAATTTTAGGGGAAAATATGTTACTTTTAACGAGTTTGTACACGTCCCTATGAGAATTTTGAAATTGATCTCTCTTGATTTTGATTTTGAGTGAGCAATTCGACGTAAAATATGCGTACCTAAATATCTTCTTAGATTATATCGTGAACTGAATTTATATAGAAATTAGATTAAGCGCCTTTTGAAACTGAACTCGTAAAGTGTATATTATAATGCATAGTATGCATTATAATGCATACCAAAGTGTTTCAAAGTACTATTTTCATAGTGCTATCTTAATGTGAATTTCAAATGATAAACACTTGCCACTGCCTAATAGTCACAACTCAGAGGCACAAATACGTCCACGCAAGTAGCACTAATTAAAGGGGTAAATACAGAAAAGACTTGCCTTGGTTATTGGTTCAAACGTCGCTTCTTATTTCGTAGATTGTGTGATAGATTCCTCTTCCGCCACATTTGCATTGAGCAGGGCACTTAAGTCACATAATCACTGCTTTCAATCAAATGGTTTATACACTACAGTATTCATGCATTATTGTAAAGCAATCAAATGAATGATGCCGGGTTGATTTAGTAGGGTTATATGCGTAAATGCGCGTGCATGTGTGTGTATGTGCCCAAACTCGAAATCATAGTCCCCCAAACATTCCTGTGTAAATTGTGTCGTCCCGTGTCATAGTTTTACTATCATCCGATTATTTACCACCTTGCACACACACCCTTTGTATGTTTCAGGTTCCTTTGTACCAGAGTGTCCTGGAGAAGATGGCGGATCACACTTCTAAGCAGCCGCCGCGTGGTCACAGCTCGATGTTTCCAAGCGTCCGAAAGCACGTTCCTATGGCGCCAAAAAGTCCTAGGAAAGATCGCCTGGATCGTCAGACCCAGAGCTCCAAGGTCCGCGGTGCAGTCGACATACGGGAAATATCCCCTTCCAGAAACCTATCAAGAGGACGCAATGGCATGATGGCTTTTCACGAATGGAGTGATTTCCCCCAAACCCTCCAAGCGAAAGTAGAGCGAACGGCTGGGGGGATGAGCTACTTCAACAACAAGGCTATAGGACATATCGCCTCTCCGTCCAAAACGGTTGCCAGTGGCCGTGCCAATATGGCGCCAAATACAAAACGCGAATCGCGGGCTACGAACCTACCAAGTGGTACTAAAACGTTGCTGGTCCATACACAGACAACTGATGGCCAATCACAAATAACCAAAGACAAACAGAAGTTCAAGTGGGTGTTGCCGAATGGAGATGAAGCCAGAAATGTTCACTCCTCCGACAACGGAACTGATTCCGAAAACCTAACTGCAAGAGGGGGCACGCAATTCAACAACAGTTCTGGAGAAGCACATGCAAGCGAAACGCACAATCCGACATCTGGAGACAGGACTGAATCGAAAGATGCCAATCTGTCAGCAGAATACATCCCTCTTCGTAAGCTCGATCAGAAGTCACCTGTTGATGCCCACTCTGTCGTCTTTGTTACCGAACGCGACTCAAGCGATAACCTGAAACATGTTGCATCCCAGCATCACATGATGCATCACTCCCAACACCCACCGGGCAAAATAAACTTACAAGACTATCTCGAAGACACGTTTAATTATTCACACTTACCCAACAGTAGTCTTGAAGATTCAGACGCACCACCTTTCGCTACCAAACCAAACAGCCAAAACGGCAGCCTAAAACATTCAGACACTGCTGAGAGGCTTACGGCGAGAGTGTCTCAAGAAAAGGATTTATACGAACCAATTAGAGTTGTAGAGTCAGTAAACAAGCATACAACACAATCAAATACTAGTAATAATGATAATAGCGATTCCTCTACACCCTTAAAAGGTGTTCTACGAGGAAATGAACCCGACGCAGCCGCTGATACTGAGCAAAATCAAGACGTGTCCAGTATATGCGATACGATTGAAGATGACAAACCCGATCCGGTCAATTCTCCGTATGATAATCGGCTCTCAACCACCTCACATTCCCAATCAACAATGCCATTAAGTCAAGAGGAGCTTCAAGAGCTGACGTATGAGAGATTCCTGATAGTCAGCAGCGAAATCAAGAACTTCCTTACTAAGGTAATTTCAAACGCAGATAATACGCGTCAACAGGTGGTCATTTAGATAATGTAATTAGCCGCTAGTATGCTCCCGGGGAGTTGAGAATGTGTACAATATAATTGTAAG
This sequence comes from Dendraster excentricus, assembly GCA_031471515.1. Taxonomy (NCBI): domain Eukaryota; kingdom Metazoa; phylum Echinodermata; class Echinoidea; order Clypeasteroida; family Dendrasteridae; genus Dendraster; species Dendraster excentricus. The sequence goes on along the minus strand of JAUELG010062913.1, from coordinate 6,407 downwards.
GGTCTTAACTGTACCATATGACTATTATTGATTTACACATTCAGTTACATTAGTATGTGCCATTTTAAGTACAAGACGGCGTGCGAACAATGTCACCTAACGACCCTGTTACCTTTAAACATGTCTTGAAATTGTTTTAAAACATAGCGCTTCTCTCCTTTCACATAACACTGATAATTGCCACACTGAAATCAAGTAATCAATAAATCAAGTAATTAACTAATTATCTGTATTCCACAAAGCTGTTAGGCGACGTTTTTAAATTGATCTTCACATTTTCCCATGAATGTAAAATAATACGGTTCATTATTCATTATAATGTCTTACATTAAATTCTTTCTCAAACCTTAGTATGACATTCACATCTACTTTATTGAGACTTTAAATTCTTCAAAATGGTCATGTGGTTTTGTTTGTATTTCCTACAGGTCATCGCAGAAACCAGGACCTTCGAGCGTGGCGGGTTTGCCGGTGTGCAGGCGAGACATCGACCAATCAATCCAACTTTGCCGCGTTTTCTTAATAACCCATCACCAAAGGGTGGGCGTCAGCTATTTTCTGCGCCGTCAAAATTGGGAAGTCACCACAGACCTGGGGCTGACTCAACAAGCTGGGATAGGTAACATTCACATTTGTGTAATTGCATTATATGTAATTGCTTACATGTGTATTATGCCACCTATCCTGATCCCGCTGCGTACTTTTATTCGAGGCTACACCTTTTCCATATAGCAAGTACAGCAAAATTACTGCGAAACGTCTATTTTGTTTTGTTTAATCAGTACTCTAAATTTTCAGTCAATTTGTATTAAATATGTAAAATTAATAAAATAATTGTTATAATCTTTTAAGGCAAAATTTAGTTCATTTTTGTCATTGTCTCTATAAAGCTCGTCCAAATCCATCCAGACGACCAAGTTGCCGTCGCTAAATCTTCACTTACCTGCTCGTCATTATCCTCATCATGGAAAAGATGATGACCGAACCGCGGGAGTTCTACAGCCACGTAGCTCACTTGATCTGGTCTACCGTCGGTTTGGAGATATGAAGAAGGTATAATCAATGGATATGCAACATATATATTGAGTTCTAATAGGGCTGATATGATTCATCACCATTTCTAGGCTCTTTACAGTTGAATGCCAGGTTTTTAAGGTAATTTTTATTTCTAGTCTACGTCGAAGATCTGGCGTGCTTTTACATTTATCATGATAAAGGGATGGCTTAATACTGTTTAATTACTTTAAAGGGTAGTTTATTTCCTGTAGAGAAAGTGCTGCACATCACAACTTTCTCTAAGGTAATCAATATTTGAGTGTGGAATTTGGGAGAATATGCCAGAACAAAACAAAACAAATTTTAATGCCAGAACAAAACTTTGGTCAAAATCGACCCACAAATGGCTAAATTATCAATAAATTTAGCTTATGTAATTATTATTTGGGGCCCAACAAGTCAGATGACTTTTTCACAAAAGTATAAAAAAAATACTTGCACTTTTTAAAACAAAATGTCAAAATCATTTAGAAATAGTTGTCTTTGATTCATCTATATAATCATTATTTCAATAAAACATCACATGCATAATTGTGCATGACAATGGTTGAAAACAATGCTTTATTAGAAAAACGCACTATTGTGTTTAAGTGGCGCTTTTTGAATGATAATAGGTGTTTTACTTAGTCGTTTGTAATTTTGTATAGCTTTTTGAGCATTGTGGAGTTATGACAATGAGTTTTTAATGTTACTTCCCCGGTTTGGTTACTAAAGTTCAGCCAAATATCTTTTAAAACCATGGATTAATTTCACATATATGATTAGGTTTATTATTATTGTTACATTGCACTGTAAGATGCGGTTTTGTAACCGATATATAACGTGTCATTCTTGTGCCCTAAACCATCTAATATGCAGTTTATTCCCAATTGTTTTATTGTATTAATATAATTTGTTTGCAGACGATTCCTTCTCGCCAGTACACGAAGGAGGAGTACAAGCAGCTTAAAGAGATGCTCCGGATCGAGCAAAAGCGATTTGTCCGATACCAAATGGTCCTGTAGAGAACTTTCATATTTAAGGTCGATATGGATTTAGCCAAGTTTGGACTGCGGCGAATTTATTTAATCCCTATCCGCTCCAGCCCGTAGAAGCTTCGAACCACACTAAAACCTGTCTAACCCGTTCATTTGTTTATATATATTTTTTTATATATATTATTAAAAACACGAAGGGGAAAAAGTAGATTAAAGAGATGTTGCGTGTTGAATATTATGCAGATGTAAACTGGATAGAACATTCCATGATTTTCATGACGACAAAGTCCACAACTGTTATATCATCTGGCTAAATCCGGAAGCTATATGTACGTTCATGCATTGGAACTGGAATTAATCATAAACAGCATACAGTATAAGTGTGCATTTCGTTCTTATTGTGACGTTATAATTATTTTAATGAATGTATCAAATCGTTCATCGAAACTGTTTTCCAAATAATTGGGAATGTGGATTAGGTTACATATTCATTGCATGCAGGTTGCACACATCCTGAACTATATGATCACGTGTCTCCATAATGTCATATGTATGTAGCTCTATAACAGCAATACACTTATTTCATCATTAATTCAATATTGAAATAATAGTTCACATATTTCAAAGACACGTAATGTAGGCATAAGATGTGAATTGTAATGAAAATGTGCATATATAGGGTATGTTTTACATAGTATGTGTGTGAGTATAAATATATGAAATTAGTATTCGTATAATGTGTTAGTATATTTCATTAAGCGATTCACGTTTGAATACACACTGTTCATAGTGATGTCTTTTGCATATCTAATGCCTATTTTTAAATTTTGCCCACTCTCAAGCTGTTGCATCTTTCTATATGCTTCTTCTTCGTTCGCTTTGGTACAGTCCAACAGCGTGGTGTGTTTTTGGTTCAGAAACGGATGAAATAGCCATAAACATGATAAACGTACCCATTTGTAATAAATGTGAGCCATTTTACATATCTCACAACGAATTATTATGTGTAGCGCCATCTTTACCAACTCAAATATCCATTTAAAGTTGTCAGGCGAGGAGCTTTTCTCTAGCACCCTATTCATGTTTCCCTCCTTATCTCCGAACTATCAAGCTCTTTCAAAATGTTTTGCCTCGTGTGTAGTTCCATCCTTACAAAGATGTTCAATTAACATGACAAATAACAGCAATGATGCAGGGTGTATTTTTATTTTACCATGAATATTTATTTCACCCACGCAATGGCACATTATGGAAATGTTTTATTTTGCCTAAGACAATTACTTAAGGTTTCGTTTTGAACATAATACCTTTGTTTTTTAGACAAAACCTTTACAATTCTGCCGTCCCTAGGAAAAACGCAGTATCTATACGAATCATCGTTTTCTAGAAACTGAGATATGGACCATTTTGTGTTTTTTCCATAGCCGCTCGGAAATGATGAATTTGTGAAGATAACTTTAGTGTGTAATTAAAGGGTATATATGAGTCTATTTACCTTCATATTTGACAAATTGAATTTTTCATTAAATTTTGAAAATTTCATGAAAATGTAGATACTTTGGGAAAATCTGTAGTTAGTGACGAACTTCAATTTCAATTCAATTTCAATTTCAATTTATTTTGCCACAGCAATAAAATACATACATGGTAAAAACAATAAACAAAGTATCATACAATTACAAGTAATTAACGAAGGTAAAACACAAAAACAAAACAAAATACACAATACATTTACAGAACATGAATACAAGTTGTTAAAAATACAAGGTAATTGCTCGGGCTGGTAGCAGCCAGACAGGAGGTGGTCCTTATATGCGGCTGACCATAATAATAATAATATGTTAGAAACCTTATAATGTACAATATGTACAATATGATAATGAAATTTAACAACCATTAAAATCGTAATTTAGCTTCCCCAAGGAAAAACGCAGTATCTACATACATATTTGGAGAGTGGTGAATTATGCTTTAGGTTATGGATAAACCTATCGAAAATGTTTTGGCATATATTCTTTATGTACGTTAACATACTTTGAAGGGAAAAAATATTAATTAATTAAAAAAGTGCCCTCTAAAGGTGAGTCACAGTTTTCTTTGAAAAGGGACGTATCGGTCCATATTTCCCCCATGGAAGGAAATACGAAGCGTGAATGTTATTCATTAACCGCACACCAATAGTTGTTTAAACATTTGTTATGAAAGTGTATTTAAGGAAAAAGTAAACAAAACCTTGAAATGATGAAGAGCGCCCTCTCTTATCAAGTCTTTTGAATATGCAAAACTGTTCCATGCTCCAAAAACGGTTCATGATCGATTTCCCCTAGGAAAAACGCAGTATCTACATCAAATTCGGAAGGTGATGAATTATGCCTTTAGTTATAGAAACCAATTAGATGTGTTTCGGCATATTTAAATTTAACACACTTTAATGGAAATTAAAAATGCGCCCTCTTTAGACGAGTAACGCTTTTCTTAAAAACGGGGCTTTTCAGGCCACATGCATTACCACAATACACATGCACAGTGTATGCGCGCAGCCGGGGTACACGCACTTTCACGCATACTTGACTAGCCTTTGTCACAAACTCTGCACTTTGTAGAAGAATGTTGGTCGCATTGCAAAATCCACTTTTGATGTTAAATTTGCTTCAATATTTTGTGCTTTATAATGTATATAATTACTTTAATTTGTTTGAACAAGTTATAATTATTATACATGCATATTGTATTCATATTGTCTGAATACAACAATTTGTTTGTCTTGTTCCGAGACTAGCTATGTAGATACTGCGTTTTTCCTTGGGGAAAGTGAATGTTTCCTGTAGATACTGCGTTTGAGGACTGGGGAAAAATGGTGTTCCGATTTTTTTTTCAGAAAAATTAATGTGTCACATGAAAGAGCATAGTTTATTGAGTATTTTTCCTGCAAAAAAGTGAAAATCAACCAAAATGTCAGACACTGCATATTTCCTTGGGACGCATCTTGATCTTGTGTTGTTGCTAAGCCCCATATCTTTGAAAAAACTCATCGTAGTGAAAATATTCTATGAACAGATTGTTACGTCATCATATAAAGTGGAAACAAAACATAACAATCTTGATCGTTTAAACTGTTTATATTTAAATGGCTACAATAAGTAAATAAAAATATATTACAGAATTCACACTTAAGTAAGAATACAATTCGATCCGTTGTTTTATCTTGATTATGCTTTTCACTTTAACAATCACTTTACACCAACTTAACACCAATTCACTATTTTACTACTGTAAACCAATGGCATACCATCATCCATTTGATACAAATAATAAGAATTAAATACTACCTCTGTTGTAATGGTCTTCTTTAAATGTAATCGATTTTCAGAAAAATAAATAATCGACTGTGATTACATTTTAGCGTCTCATACCATTACTAGTTCGCGCCTTTATAATACATGATTTACAATTGATTTTAAATTATATCTTCTTGCAACGTGCACACAAGAATATTGCGTACATTGAATCCTGCTGACATAACATATAATAAAATATGTCATCGTCAGAACAAGTCATATAAAGCATAAAAGCATTATCTAAAGATTGAATGAAATCTAATGGAATCGAATGGAACTTGTATCAACATTATACACATTTAATTATTAACAAAGGATAAAAACGATAAACAAACAGGGAAGTAATATTACATGTACATTCTAAAAATGTGGGAGGCTATAAAAAGTCAATTCTGACTTATAGCATAGCATCATGCGACTAATAACGTAATGTAGAAATACGCCAAGGAGCGTTAAAAGAATGACATATTTAGTTTACAAATCAACATATGTTTGATATATATCAACATTATTTAGCTCGAACAGATCCCACAAATTTAGTAGGTTTTTGCACATGACGTCTTTAGCGGCTAGGTATAGCTAAATTAGCTATCCTATAAATCTTTCAGAAAACGATGTTACGAAATACGTTTTCTCAAAAAGTTTAAATAGAGGTAATTATCAAGTTTCATATCATGTATTAATTGGTTTATTCAACGTGCCTTAAAGGGTACCACCACCCAAAAATACTATTTTTTTTTAATAGAAAGGTTACATCTTTAGCGTTCCGTTCCATCAACAATTTCACAATAATATGTTTTCAGAAGGAAACAAAATTGGATAACGCATCATCATTATTTCTTAAGCATGCGTTTATGCGGTCTGAATTTGACGACTACTGCGTGTGCGGAGCAAATAACCGCCCGGGAATGTATTGCATACAAACGCACGCGTGCATAGCTTTGACGCACTCGCACACGAGGAACATGGAAATAGCCCATGTTCCGTGAGCGCTGTAAATGAAATGCTTTGTTTTATAATTACACAACCCTTTGCA
>JAUELG010062469.1:0-11134 GCA_031471515.1 Dendraster excentricus | reverse complement strand
GACTATTTGCATTTCTGCCATACCTGTCATTCACACGATGAGACCCTTACCTACATCACGGATGTAGTCAGGTGAGGATATATAGTACAGAAGTGTGATGTCCTAAAATAATGATGTCATACAGTCATAAACATTTTTTATTTTTATTTTCAAATTTGTACTTCATTTTCAGAAAGAACATAACAAATACATGTAATGTCCAAATACCGAAAATCAATGGAATAGGTTACGTATTGGCGGAGATATGCCCATAAGAATGATTTTTTTTTGGTTAATGGGCAATCAGTGTTATAGTGCAGTGGTTCACAATGCAATATAACATTGATTGCCCATTGAAGTAAACATTCAGTCAGCACGATTTGGATGGGCATATCTCAGCCAATACGTAACCTTTTCCATTGAGTTTCGGTATTTGGACGTAATTAAAGTTTTGTTTTGCTCTTTCTGAAAACAAAGTTCAAATTAGAAAATTCTTAAAAAGTATTTTTATGACATCAAGGCTTCTGTACTCAATAGGGATCTCCTTGCTGACGCTGAAGTGGCGGGGGAGGACGGGAGGGAGCGATCGCCTCAATCTCCTTTCACTTTCAGATAAAACTTCGTTGTTAACTGTACAACTATTCTTTCATGAATTATTTCATTACAGTTCTGAAATATTCCTTTTCTACATAATTGTTTTATTATGAACGATGTAAAAATCGACGAATGCAACACGATATAAGTTTTCGAGTGATAAAGAAAGTAAATAATATTATTGCAAAGGAATGAGATCATCTTGGGTTTCCTTTATTTGACTATAGTTCTCATGTGTTGTCTTCGATTGTCATTTTCAAAAAAATAAATAAATCAGTATAAACATGCTAAGTATGATTCTCTGTGGGAAATCAATGTATAAAGTAAAATCCTGGATGTTTTTTCTGTGATTGTAAGGAGGCAGCTGAACAAACGAGATCGGATGTGCATCTTGTTTCTCCGGCTGTTTATGGAGCGGTCACACATACGCATGCGACGACCTGCGATCACGACTTGCGATTGGTCACGTGGACGTATGAAAGGCGGATTATGCCAAGGTTTCTAAAGCATAGCTTCGTTCTACCGAACTTTTCACTGCAAATCTACACTGGAGCGTAACAATACAAACCATTCACAGCGTGACCGCACGTGCTTAAATAATAAGTACAAATGCTATTTGATCAGCCCTTCATAAGTTCTATTGGCTTGTTGCGGGCTGTTGCAAGTCGTCGCATGTGCAGTTGTGACCGCTCCATTATCGAGGAGCCACTCCTGACCCACACCCCAAAGTCAAGGTTGCGTGTGTTATGGTTTGGGATCATGGCGCCAGGATATGGGGACAAGTGTCCTCACATAGCAAATAGTGTCCGCCCGTGGTTGTGGGAAAAGAAGAGTCCGAAAAGTATTATTTTGAGCTAAATCATAATGTGCAGAGCTAGGAAGAAAATATTATCCAGATCCAGATCGGGATTGAAATAGTTGAGAGGATATCGAAGATATTTCAGCAATTTATTAACATGCGCACGACTTAAAATCGGTCTTGAGTGAAGACAATTTATATTGTCGGAGAGCTTTAATCTCAACTTTGTACATATGTCCAAAACTCATGCTTAAAGTAAAACATGTTGATGTATGGATGCAAAATTCGCTTACACATTAACGTATATATATACATCACTCACCAGCCATGTTCACATACGGGGACTTGTGTACACTTGCTTAAATACGTATAAAGAAAACAGAAATACCACGCATTTACACATTCCTAGACATTTCTTTTCCTTATTGTAATACCTTCATAACTATACTAAGAATAATAACAATTCAATTATTGTAATTGTTACTATAATAACAATTATGCAGCTATGAAAAGAACCGTTATCGAATCCCAACGCTTTGTCTAGTTTATTCACCCAAATAGGCCTATATTCTAAGTTCTTCTTGTCAAATATTTGAGCGATAATTGATAGGCTGTCGAGTGTATCATTCAGCCAACAACAAACATTGTACCGCTAATGAGGTTCTTTCTAAACATTCAAGGTGCTGCTTGCAAATAATGTCAAATACCAGTATCGAATACTTTTACAAACAGATGGCGTCTACAAATTACCAATTATACATCCTGTATTACACGTTTAAGGGGTGGTTATGTGTAAATAGGCAGTAGGGCTTCGCAACTAGTGGCAAAACACGATATGAAAAGAAGGATATGAAATAGCTTTGGAAAAAACGGGGAGGAAAACTTTTGAAAGGAAAACGGGTTTCACAAAAAGACAATAATTTGTCAGGTTTTATCTTGAAAGGGGGTGGGCGGGAAATCCAAACATGGCGCTTTTGTCTACGCGTATAGAGTTGAAATAGGGCGACATGCGGTCCAACAGATATTCTGTTTACAGCGCAGCCCGCGAATTAGTGCACGGTCGCGCGCGCACGCAACAATCGTGATGATTGCGAACAATAGGCGCGTCACGTAAAGCGGAAAGGAAGTTGAAATGTCGTGATCTGTTGTGCGCGTTTGTGCGGACGTGTTAAAGTCTCTTGTGTGCGTTTGTGTAGACGTGTATAAAGTGTGTTTGTTGTGTCTCATTCTTGGTTGGTGTCATCTTGTGTCACTCATCTTGTGTCACTTCCGCGAGCGCCGGGTGTCTAAACTTGTCCAGTTTAGACTGAGAGAGGCGACAAAGTAGACAGTTATGAGGATATCACTTTTCCTGCTCACATGTCAATCAGCGAAAACTCTGCCCCCTGCGTCCTTACCCCAAAACAGTGCCAACTCAAGGGCGTTAAAAATACAATAATCAGAAATAGGTATAAAATTTTGCAAGAAATGGGGTGATTTGGGAGGGGGGAAACCCTTCAGCAGCGCCCTCCTTCCCCGTTCCATAAGCCTCTGCTTACATGGCTTAACACATCTTATGATATCAACAAGTCAAGTATCGCTTCAAGTCATCGGCAATACTTCAGATTGCAAACAATCCAAGATCGCTGGACACTTACAACTAATTTGTCGAGTATTGTCCCTGGCCTGCAGATGAGGAGAAAATGACTCAATCAGACCTCGGAATCAAAAGCCCTCGGCAGATGTTTATTGCGAGAATAATGACCAATATGTCTCGTTTTTTGTATCATTAGCCCCCGCCACCTCCATCACTTGAAAAGCAAAGATGCGCTGGCGCTAGCTAGCTGCGTTGGACGGGCTTTGAATTGAAGCTATCGGCAAGGCTTCGGCGCGCCTACAGATAGAGCAGGCCTATGTATATTTGAAATAAAAGTATCGACAATTCATACAAATGCATTACAAATTATGGTTAAACAATTGAGGAAACACTTATTCCCAGCGCTCTGGATCGGTTGAAAGGACAAGTGAAATAATTTGTTTTATACCGCTGGGGTTTTCTTGCGGATATAAATGTCTTCTGAATGCTTAACTATTCTCCGAGAAGACAAATAATGCAGAATGATAATAAATTCAATTCACGTTTGTTGAAAAAAGAATATTGTACACAATATATTACATTATGTCATAACTTTGGTCTAAAATCATGACTGTTGCATAACGTTTTGATGGGTGAATTATCCATTCAATTGCCTATAATGTTTGCAAGACTGTCGGTGAAAATTCACGGCAAACGAATTAGAACTTGCCTAAGAATGGAGGGGAAAGTGAAATACAGAAAAAGATAATAACACACGGATTACAGGAGCGTTATATTTTCATACAATCAAATCCAATCTTAATTACCTTATACATTTTTTTTGCAAAAAGGGTTTGCATTAGCAGGCACATACTCGATAATTTGATAATTCGATAATTTGCTGATGTATTGTAACTCCGAAATAATACTATCCTACAATGCTACCAGGTTCCTTATAAAGTCACATCCCGTGCAACATGGTTGTCAAGAAAACCTGGTATCCTAAAGGTTAACGGACGGAAAGGGGAAAAAAGACCGCATGATGAGCGGATGTAGGCATGTAGGCGCAACAAGGACACGACGGTCGTCGCATACTTTGACAATTATCGAATCTGATTCAAATGATGCACCCCCTAGCTGTCCAATGATCGGAATCGACTAATTGGACTCGGAGCGGCGCGTCTTTGCGTTAGAGAGCGGCTGCATTCACGACGGTGATCGCGATATGCAACGGATGATTCTGATGATGATGGTCTTGCACGGATAATTTGTTGACAGTCGTGACAGTGCCACCGTAGCGATGATGACTATTTTGTGTCTGTTTTAATTTTAGCTCCCCCCGAGTGGCGTAATCGGGATTCAATCCACTTGGCGGGAGATGAGGGCGGTAGGTCGGCGAGGGGGAGGTGGGGATGGGGCAAGAGGGCACAAGCGATGGGAGAAATAATCACTTTTAATCGAATCACAATTAATCCACAAGTGGCACGTTTTATTATTTTCATCTTTTATGTTTTAATTTGACATGACTGTGTAAGCGCGTATGTTTGTATGTGCGAATGATCTTGCGTACATGTGCGTGTGTATTATAAAATGGAAATATTATTAGTCAGCAAACAACTAACATGACTTCTGCATATCAGCTCATCATAAACTGTAATGGCAATGTTTACTGGCTTGTATCCTATGCAGTACTTTATTCTCGTGCTGGTTTCCCTCGACGCGACGCCTTACAATTCACGTGTTGCTTTTCAAAACAGACAGTAACAAAGACGCCATTTTTCGATATTATGTAAAAACACCTCTTTTGATAGGAAATAATAAAAGACGATAGAATGTTTTGTTTCCATCTGTATGAAGGGGAGGTTAACGGGAAGGTGTGTGTAAAAACGGTATCTTAAAAATGGAAATATTAGAGAGAATGCAAGGGTAAAGAATACAATCTGATAAGATATATTTAAGGAAAGATATACTAAAAGGGGGAAATAGATAAAGAGAAAGAAATATGAAAGAGATTACAATAGAAAAGCATGACTTTTAATGAATAAAGCAATATACATAAACAAAAATGAGTAAAGGAAAGAGAACGAAGAGAGAAAGAGAGAGCATTAGAAGAAAAAGGGAGATGAAAATACAGAAAATATGAAATGAAAAGATAAAAGCGATGAAAGAAGTCATGAGATGGGGAGGAGTGAGTTGGGGGGGGGGGGGGCGTTGGCAACCGTGGTGGAATAACAACAGGGGTATAGGATATCCGAAATGGTGGCAAAAAATCGCGAACAAAGGGGAGCATGAAAATGACCCGGGGTGATATTCCGTACCCCTCTTTTGTTCTTGGTTCCGTTTCCATATAAAAGTCACGCATTAACACCAGCTAATACTTGTAAAAGTTGTGTGTTGAGTACACACCGGAGTGGGTGAAAAAAATGAAGTCAAATCATTTGCCTGATCGAGTCTTTTATGGGATAGAATTCGACAGGTATAATGCATCCAGGACCCTATGGCTAATTTCTATTTTCCTTCACAAAGTTCTTACCCGCCCCCTTTCTTTTGCTTGCATTTGTTGTGTTCAAGATACTCTGTCTACCTGTCACTATAAGTTGGATAGTGTGGACTTAAAGTGCAACGATCTTGTCTCAACTTTTCTTTTGATCTCTTCTTTTTAGGGGAGGGGGTTAAGGTCCAAATTTCGAGAGCTGAAAAAGGGAAAGAGAGGAAGAAAATAGTTGGAGGAACGTCATTTTTGCATAAAAGTACGGTATGAGGTACATTTATACATAGGAAAGCGCTTGGAATACATTCTGTATAATTGATATTATTTAAATCAGTTAATGGAGGCATCCATTACGATCAAATTATAGTATATTCATATATTCCTGATATGCTAGTAGCCATGGCAATGCTTTGTCGTGTAACCTTCCTTTTCAATGATGCGATTTCCTATAGCCATATGATTTCAACAAAAAAGTTGATGAACATATAGTTTCTAACATGCATGCACCCTATTTTCTGTCTAGGGCACACAATGAACACATTCCTACTATTATTGCAAACCTTTTAATCAAGAATAGAAGCAACAAGTACAGGAACAGGTAATATACGTCCAGATAAAGAATCATCATGGCGAGATAAATTAAAACAACATTTTACTATTCATCGCAAAATACCTCGCGAAACAAATCCCCGAACACCTGAGATTGTAATAACAATTTCTTTTCATTGATAAAAAAAAAAACTTTGCGAAATGAAGGCCAGAAACACCTGAATAATTTTAAGCTAGTTCATAAATGGCTGACTGGTTCCCGTATTATAACTGCTCGGTGGCCACGGCGGTGATGCGAAGTTCACTGTATTTCATGGTGTTATTTTTCAAATGACATATCTTTTGCATGCAGATTTAGTAAATTACATGTTGTTCCATGTAAAGTTTCTAACGCCACGAAAATTTCTTGGAGTTTCCTCAGTTCTATTATGCTGCGTTGTCTAGTTTATGGTGAGAGAAGAATAAAATAGGTATATTTTTTCAAATTTCCCTTCAGTATGAAGATAATTAACATTAAAATCAGTATTTTAAAAGCGTTAGCTTAACTACCCCTTTAAACAAATAAAGAAGTAAAAAGACAAAGATTGAGAATTGAGACATGGAAAGATTGGACAGTGACCCGATCAACTCAGTTGGATGCAACTCCAACCTTGGTATAATTGCTTCGTGCTGTCTACATGCCGGCCCATCGTACGGCCGATGGTGTACAAAGGAGTCCTGTATACGTCATAACGACGCCATTTTGTTTCATCATCCGGAGGTATATCAGACCGGCGGATGAATGGGTGGTCTTTATTTAAAAGTATTCTAAGGATTTTAAACTATATATTGTCTGAGAAATGTTTGGTAAGTTAGATGCAATGCCAACCTTCGTAAAATTGATTTTGATTACTACTGTCTTCTGTCCGTTCTCTATAAACATGATAAATGCTGATTGAGACCTGTGTGCGTCCATATTATGTCATACCGACGCCATCTTGTTTCATCATCCTGATGTATAGGCATGCATGCATGCGGGTGGATGGCTGGTCTTTATTTAAAAGTATACTTAAGCTTTTGAATTATTGACTGAAAACTTGTCCATACGTTGGATACAATGTCAATATTGGTTTTAATTGCATTTATATAGATGTCTCTGTGATCATACGACCGACGATTTACAACAAAACCGTGCATACGTCATACAGACGCCATTTTGTTTCTCTTATGCGTAGTTGGTTATAGACGGGGATATATTGAGGGTCTTGATTTAAAGAGGCATCCGTATTTCGTTACCATGGTTACCGTCAAATGTGTGTTCAGTCTACCGTCCTAGCCTAGCGTGACAGAGATATCTTACTTCTAGTTGACAATATTACAATCGATATTATGATAGTTATGCGATGTTATGGGAAAGCTTCTGGATTTCGACTAAATTTGCATCCGATTACAAATTTTGCATTAAATGCTCTTGTATGTTCATCATCACACTGCAGTCACTGTTTGGAATTTTGAGTGGGACTTATAAATGTTCATCTGAATGGTATCATAGACACGCATGAAAAAATCGACGCCGTTTCATGATTCAATATTTCGATTCAGCTCTTGTAGTGGAACATAGCTTGCTATGGGCTGGTCTGAAAATCTGTTCTAGTGACATTTTTAGCCTTCATTCTTGGAATAAACAAGCTCAAGTGGATCATTACCTGTATGCATATGCCTTCGTTAGACATTAATGATCAATAATGATCAGAAGTAATGGTGATCCCAAATATAAATGTTAATCTCGTATATCATTGATGAACAAATGAGCTAACCGCACCCAGTTAGGGTCTAATTGGACATTGTATACATGTTCGAGGTGAGCACCTTTAGCCACTTTAATTTGTCGATTTCTCCCCACAATGGACAGACTTCTTGGTTTCTCTTTTCTGTATTTGTCAAGTAAGAAGGCAGATTTGTTCAAATTTATACAATAATTATCATGATTATGGAAGACTTTAATCAGTCTCCGCTGGACCATTATACACCACATGTGCTGCCCATATGTGTTTTGATGTGTATTGCGAGCGCTGTAGGCTCCCTTCTAGATGTTACCAGTTTGTCCGATGTTTACCATGCATCTAATTTCTCCTTGGCTAAAACTTTCCCAGCGATTCAGTTGCTGTGGCTTTGAAAGCATAAAAGCATTAACCGCAAGTCAATCAAATCCGAGTGACTAACTTTTGTAATCAATTTGAATAGTAATTGTTCGGCTATCCATTATCATCATCATCATCGTCATCATCGTCATCATCATCATCATCAGCATCATCATCATCATCATCATCATCGCCATCATCAGCAGCATCATCATCATCATCATCGTCATCATCATCATCATCATCATCGTCATCATCGTCATCATCATCATCATCATCATCATCATCATCTTAATCGGCGTTATCGATTATGTATCCATCCGCCTTTCCTTTATTTTTTTTTGCTTATTCTCTGGACCCTCTTCTCCTTCGTTTTGATATGTATTTGCGATTATAAATAGTTCCTTCCCCTTGTCCCAGAGACCCGTCTCACCTCATTTCTCCTAAATCAGTATTTATCCCCGAGACCAGCTTTCCCTCGTTTCCAGTAAATCTTCCAGCTCTTCCTCAGCAGTCAAACTCACACGATGCTTCCAAGACCGAACGACCCTATACCGCAACTTTTCTTTCGTGCGCTTTTTTTGTCGGAGCATCTTAAAACTCCAAAGAATTTGATGTGAGCATGCAGCAGCACTTCGCTCATTTTTGTATCACCACCATCGACGAATTTCGTTTATACAGTTTCAACCTCTCGTCTATATCAACATCCACTTTCGCGATGCTTACGAAGAGTTTGTTTACGAAAAACGCAAGAATTATGGTCCTGTGGACCCTCCAACTTGATGACAAGTTGATAAACAGTGTCGCACCCCTTTCTTCAGAAGTCACTGTCAATATTTGGGCCGTTATGGCTTTTAGGAGGGGTGCGTCGATGCACCCCGGGGGTTCTTATATCTTCTCCTACAATCATCCGTTCACTTCCACGGTATTGCCCTTTTAAAACAAGTTCAGTATAATACCAACTTGCGCTAATACCAACCCATAGCCATCCCAGCTCCTATACATTTATACGATTTTGTATTCGCGTTATGTCTCTCGGTTGGTGACGATAAAAAGGTGATCCCAGGCGGACACTAATAATAATTGGTTAAACGCGTCTGAAAAAAAAAACACATACTAGGTAACAAACCAAACAACCCAGCAGGGGGAAATATTCAGAATGAAAGGAAAACATAAACACAACAACAAGAACAACTCGAAGGCGGTCGAGAACTGAGGTTCAAGTTCGAGTGAGCCCATACAGCCCCACACGGATACTCACTCGCACCCTTCTCGGCTCGTAAAAACCTTGAGTGGTAATCACGATAATGACCCCATAAAACGTGACTCTTGGCCCGAAATAAAACTTTCACTTCATCGGTCCCAAACTTTAAGTCTTCAGTATCATCTCTTCCTCTTGCTCCGTACGTATTATATCAAATTTGTTGAAGGTAGTTATATGATACAGGATTCGCATTATTTTCATCAAATGCGCCGATTTACGATCTTGCGAACGCTTTGAGCACGACGCGAAATATATATTGTGCGCAAAAAACAGCCTACCTCGTGTATACCCTCTACATAATCTTCGCTGTATGCAAAACATGATGTACGGTGGGGAGGGGCAACTTGCGTAAAAGTTTCATTTAACTCAATTTATTTGTGCTTTCTGCTCCGATTTCAAGTAAATATTCTATGATTCTTTGTCCATATATGTATTTATGCACGAAATACTTGGTGTTCGTTTTATTTATCGTCTCTGACCCTGATATTGTGGGTTTGCTACATGAACCATTAAATTACATCAAGTTTCACTTTCTTGTGATTGTGTCTCTGGTTTTACGGCGTCGACGTCAAATCAAGAATCACTCACAATTTTTTCTCGGGAGTAGCCGAGTCATCGACTTAAAGGTATAGATCGGACACGTTCATTTCTGACAAACTTCTCTTGCGGATGCGCACATGGTGCGAAAAAGTTTGGCAGAAGTACGCACAAATTGTCGGCATTTTTCGGATTTGCTCGGGTCGCTCTCCAAATCCACACGCGCAATCGCGTCAGCAACACGAAACATGGATATTCGCAATAAATTTTAAAAACGAATGCAATAGTCAGAAAGTCGTGATTTATTATTATACTTGTCACTTTAGACAACAACAAAAATTACTGGTAAATCTGTGTGAATCTGGTAATCTTTTGCTCTCCGGGGACCGATTAAAAAAATGGAAAACAAAAGAGGGGGCCGTTGAGTAATCGTTGTGTTGATGTAAAGAAAAATGAGAAATCGGTGAGTCCCGTATGCTTGTGGCGTTTGTATTCCCGAAGCCTCCCAGTATGAAGTTTAATGCAGAAAGGACAGATGCAACGAAGGGGTAGATAGGGGTGTGGTAGAGCCGCTGCGCCCCTTTTTACACCCCATTCATACTAATTAAAGGCTCAGACTACCACCTTTGAGGTAGTTAGGAGTCGTATATCACACGCGTGGCGCCAGCCTGCGCGCGGTACATAATGCGCTATGATATGAATCCGTGTTATGTGGGGCGCGTAACTAGCCTCGTTCAAAATGGCGGCCCGCTGTGACTGTGTAGCATCCCCACGCTTGATTGTCTTCAACATGAATCTTCGCACCCCTCATGAATCTTCGCACCCCTCATATCCCCATTCTTGAGCTTGTTTGAACTTAAACCTGGTTACGCTACTTGGAACGATATACGTTATGCGATGTGAAGAGAAGAGAGGGGTGATAAAGAGGATCAAGCCAGACATGTGATTTATGTCTGACCCATCTTTCTATCAGCAGCCTGCAGACGATTCCAACTAGTATCTTCCCCAGCTCATTGACCCAGTGCGTTGCCATAGTAACGGAACCACATGGAACGCCATTTCCCGTGGATGCATCGCATTGCAACGGGTGCGAAACAAGGAATCTGATTCCGACCCGACGTTTCGTATTAGATACGGAGGTCGTTGGTTCGATTCCCAAAGCCCGGCGCGTATACTTCTCCCCCCCCCCCCCCCCCCCCGGGGGGGGGGGGGGGGGGGGGGGGGGGGGGGGGGGGGGGTGGGTGGG
>JAUELG010062247.1:0-11140 GCA_031471515.1 Dendraster excentricus | reverse complement strand
TCTGTGTTTCTAATATTTTGTAAATTACAAATTACACCCCCCCCCCCCCCCCCCGCTGATAACATCCTGTGTTCGCCGTTTCTGGCTAGACCAAGTGTAGAAAGGGGAGCTTAGTTCCAGAAAGAGCTAAATCCATGCCCTTTCCATAACAAAATAATAATATTATAATCTTGAAATCCCAATTTTAGGATAATTACACGATCAAAATCAGGGAAGTATTGAACGTTCCGTTTTCATAATCCATGTCGGCCTAATAGGCATGTGTGCAAAGTTGAAAAAAGTATTACGTGTTTTTCTCCAAGACTTTCCTATAAAGAAACAAGACATGTGGTCACTCTACACAGGTTTCATGTACAACACTATTGTTGTTGTTTTTATTTTAGTGGCCGACTTTTATAGGCAGGTTGGCTGCTATCTGTACTATAGACTGGTGGCAGCTCATACAAGAGTGATTTAAATAAACCCATTTAAGATCATTGCACCTGCGTCGAGTACTACATCAAACCTGGATAAGATAAACGATGGGAAATTGATAGAGATGGAGGTATATATAGGGACAAAGTGACAGTGTCGGGGTTGAGACGGGACGGGGAGGGGGGGGGGGGGGGTGGCGGCGCACCACGAGAGAGAAAGAGATCGAAACAGGGAGGAAACATACTGATGTCACATAAAGAGTACAAGTCTATAATTATTTTGTATCTTGCTCGCATTGCGCAGGTGGGAGGTGGTAGAGCGGGGGCGGAGATTCATTTCGATACTATTACTGTTAACTATTATACAGGGTGGCCCAGAATTAACGGAACGGGGTCCTTGCAATACTAAAGACTCATGATGCTCGCCATACTGCATCAAGTAACGATCCACCGTGCGCCATTGTAAGTGTGCGTGTGCTTTGTATAGACAAAAGGGGGTACAAACAATGGCGCACGCAGTGAACGTTACTAGTTGCTATGCCGGGCATCATGTGTCTTTATTATAGCAAGCACTCCGTTCCGTTATTTCTGGGCCTCCCTGTATAGTTATTGTTAGATAAGATATGTAGACTATACATCAGCTTTTGTCACTGTCAGTCTCCCTTTCGTGCTCTCTTCGTTTTTAAAAAGGGACAACTGTCGGACTTCTCTATAATAACAATAACAATAATAATACTTAGTATTTACTGCATAGTGCGAACGCACCCAACGCACCCCCTCCCCCTCACACTTTCTATAACGTAACTTTTTCTTTTCGTTAGTAGTTCTGTTAGTCTGGGTGATGGTCCTTCACCAAAATCTCGTCTCTCTTAATTGACGTCAATTAGTGGCAAACCGCAAAAAAACATAATTTAGAAAACATGTGCAGTTATATTATGTGCACATACATACATAAACATACAGACACAGACGCACGCACACGCACGCATGCACAGTATCACACTCACACGCACAAAGCCACAGTAACATACACACACTAATACATTCACACGCATGCACAGAGGCACTCATCAGAACAAAAACACATACACATTTTATTTTTGTTCAAGTTCAAAATTATCCGGCAACGTTGCTATATATTTAGGTAAAAAAACAACGACAGATGTTTTGTCTGACAAAAAAAAAGAAAGCTATTTCTGGGGGTTACTTTTGAATATTTTCAGAAAAAAGAAAACTGAAGATTCGTATCAGAGATGACATTGTGGGAACGTGTAATTTTTACACGGGATATATGTTTATATCTACTAACTGTGTTCATGCCTACATTATGTTTGTCCATTATTTACCTGTAAACAACGGTAAACGACAGGATTTTAGTTTTAGTATAATTATCATTCCGAATTTGACATAAAGGAGCAAGTTTGTTATTTATGTCCATTCTCGTGTACATAAGAGTTACTAAATAACATTATCAAATGATAAATGTAACGTCAATATCAATAACCATGACAGTCCCGCCCACGGGCGTCAACAGGCGGGGGACGGGGGGACATGTCCCCCCCCCCCCCCCCCCCCCCCCCCCGCCCCCCCCCCCCACTTTTGAGAAGCTGTTGACGCCCTTGGACTCTCGCCACTCCCGTGTTACAACGTAAGAGTGGAAGTATACATTCGATCCCTTTGGTGAAACATTAATCTTCTCATGAAGTAAAATCGATATTTTGACAGTTCTAAGAAAGTTTTTGATGATCTGATTGGAAAGCAAAAGTTACTACTACTTTCGGAACAGTATCGGTGATTATGATGATAGGGAAACGGGTGTACACTATAGTAACCTCGTAAAAACAATGACCATGAGACCATCGTAGTTATGTTGTTATATGACGTAAAATGGTTAAAAAAAACAACAACAACAAGATGATGTGAAAAGCTTGGACGAGGAAATTTTCTTTTGAAATATAAGACAGTTTTTGTTGTAAAATCAGAGTTCCTTAAATAACAAAGTTTCGCTAATTAGCCAAATCTTTCAGGGTGTTATGTCCCTTTCATGATGTGGTAATGTGGTATCATATACAAAATCCCTGTTCAAATCAATCCCTAGGTACTTCAATAACAGTAGTCCTCTCTACACAATAAGTCACTGCCAACTCGTTATGATAACAATAGTTCATCCAGGATGCGATATTCTTAGGGATAACCGCAATCTCATAGGGTCGAAAATGAACGAATCACCGGGAGCCAATGGGATTGACCCAAGGCCGAACGCACTCCGTTGCAGAATATCAGTGCTTCGCTCAAAGGTTTACAGAAAGGAAAGAGTGATTTCTGATGTTTATTGACACAACAAGTGTGCGTGAGGTTGAGAGCGGACGGATTTGTAACTCGCTCCATATAATAACAATACATACCAACCAGAAAGCGTCGATGTGGTCTGCTACGGCTAAATCTGCAGAGCTTTCGAAACCTATCTGCGATTTGCTGATTTATATATGAAGGTCAAAGCAGTCATAAAACGGAGATATATCTCTTCGGTCCCATCGGTGTCAGAAACGAGGAATTGCATCGCACATTATCTATAATCGTGGATTTTATCTGGTTTTTACGTTTGTGACGAGCGACGGAACGCGAAGCACATATGATTGGAATATTTGAGATTATATCCCCTGGCTTCACGTGGAAAACATGAATGTTGCATGCGATAAAGCGTCAAACTCAAAGCATCACAGCTGGTGTAGTGTTGGAGGGTGACTGAACTGCATATTGAGTTGGAAAAAAGGCAACGATTTAAAAGATAGAAGACAAAACTTCATAATTTATATTATCATCATATTGCATGATGTTTGGATGTAGAACAGATATGTGGACGGTTGACATGGGTTATGTATTATATTTCGTGTTATTCCTGATGAGCTGCCACGCGCCACTGGTGAGACACATAGCAGCGGCTCCCAGGGAAAATTTACAATTCGATTTATCATCATCTTCTGATCATGTTTTCAACGTGTCCTTCGCACGCGAGCGGACAGGTGGTCAGCGGATTCGGCCAGAGCGGCTGGACACTCCGGGTTACCCCGACTCTGACCGCTCACCCAGCCTGCTCCGTTGGGCTGACGATCCGTCCCGTTACGTGGGTCAACTCCCGCTACCGCAGCCGCAACCGCTGCTAGGCCAGCGCGACCGCAACTCCCATCTCGACCTGGCGCGCTCTCACCAAGAAGTCTACGAGATGCTCTGGAAGGGCGCCGACGTTCCCATGGAGACCTCCTCCGCCACCAAGATCGACGTGCTCGGCTTCCTCCTCAAGCGCGAGGTGGAGAAGCTGCGCGACGTCAGCAACGGCCAGGTGGAGCTCGTCTTCCTGGTTGACAGCTCGGCCAGCGTCGGCATCGTCAACTTCTTCAACGAGCTCAAGTTCGTCAAGAAGCTGTTGGCGGACTTTACGGTGGCGCCCGATGCCACCAGGGTGGCTATTGTCACCTTCAGCTCCAAGGTATGTGTATTTCCTTCTGTTTTCAAAAATATTTTTCTCCGTTCTCTGTATTGCTCAAGGTTTATTATGTATAATAAAAATGCCTACACAGCGATTATCGATCTGTCTATTGCAAACCAATATATTGAAGCATTGTTATTACACTTTTGTTTTAATTGTATAATGTTTTATATATCATAAAATTATACCACGTTTGTTTGATATGTATATATATATTTTCTTGAACGCAAATAAAGCTCAATGGCTTCACCGAATTCAGGTATAATATGGATTGAATGCATGCATTCAATTTTCGTAATTTATATATGAATATAGCTTATCAATATCATCGTTATTTTTTACATCATCATTATAGCAGTATCGAATGAACTGATAGCTTAACTCATATGTATATTGCATGTACATGTATTAATCAATATATTTAATGAACGTATACTCCCATTTGAATTTGAAATAGAGAACAAATAGAACGAGTAAATCATGTTTTATTGAATAGATGAAAACTCATTAATTTTTTCTAAATGATTAAATTTGACTAAAGCACCGGGTTGAACTGAATGTGAACCAACTGGATGACTCGCCCAACGCCCCGGGATACGGGGGCAGATTGCATCATAAATGTGCCCTACTCAACGAGGATCTGCCCCGCATCACGTATGTCGGAGGGGGAACGTACACCAAAGGCGCCTTCGAACTTGCAAAGGTAATTCAATGAAATAACATGTATCAGGCCCTAACTAATGGCAAAATATTATTGGCCAGTTATTTTTTTCTGTCTATCTATCTGTATCTATCTATCTATCTATCTATCTATCTATCTATCTATCTATCTATTTATCTATCTATCTATCTATCTATCTATCCATCTATCTAACCACCCACCCATCCATCCTCCATCCATCCATCCATCCATCCATCCATCTATCCATCCATCCATCCATACATCTATCTGTCTATCTATTTATCTATCTATCTATCTATCTATCTATCCATCTATCTAACCACCCACCCATCCATCCTCCATCCATCCATCCATCCATCCATCTATCCATCCATCCATCCATACATCTATCTGTCTATCTATCTATCTATCTATCTATCTATCTATCTATCTATCTATCTATCTATCTGTCTATCTATATTATAGTATCTATCTATTAATCTATAAATATACAGTATATCCATTCATACACGTGAACAGGACAAATGCATACCGTATAGCCGCATTCGTCTTGCAGTATTTAAATAATTTGCAAAGAATAATCAAACATGTTTGAAGGGAAGAAATAATTCATTATTCATTACGGTAAACAGGTTTTCGTTTTTCATTGATTTTTACAACTTGTTCACGTAGCGTTATGATTTGGGTTAGAAATCTGCGTTATTTTATGAAAAACTAGATGTCCTCCATAGTGGTTGCGAAAACACTGCACTGCAATAGTGCATTTTGGGGCTCAAAACGTCAAAAACAACAACTTCCGTTTGATGCAGTTTGATACCATATGCCCATTACAATTACATCACCTGAAAGATGAGGGCATGGTGATTTGCATAGCCGGACAGATAAACAGTCTCCTCTTTCAGTAGTACAGTGGATTCCCTTTATAACGTGGTCCCAAGGACCATGAATATTACCTTGTTTTTTTCGGGTTTCTCATTATATCATGGTAAAACAACAAATAAATATAAAGAGCTGTGGCCAGCAAAATTACCTCGATATATTAAGAGGACTTTGTTATATTCGACCTCATTATAAAGAGGTTCCGCTGTATAGATAATGTAGCGGAACAATTATGACGGGGGTAAAGTATATATAAAAACCGGTAAGAGGGCTGGAGCTACACACTAAGAAAAAAAGTTGCAAAAAAGGGTGCAAAGTATGCAACACTGGCGGCTCCTTTTAAGGTACAACTTAGCATCTTTAAATGTGCAATCTTGTAGCTTTAGGGTGCAATCTTGTAGCTTTAGGGTGCAATCTTGTACCTTAATGGTACAACTTTGCACAGGTGCAAAGTGACAATTTGCACTTTAAGGTACAACTTAGCACTTTTAAAGGTGCAATATTGTACCTTTAGGGTACAACTTTGCACTTTTAAAGGTGCTAAGTTGTACCTTAAAAGGAGCTGCCAGTGTTGCATAATTTGCACCCTTTTTTTGCACCTTTTTCTTAGTGCGTAAGGTTGATCAGGAAGCTGGTCTTTTACCTCAATCATGCAATATTTCAATGGGATTATTGACTAGAAACTAACGTCTGGTAGTGGATTAGGTTTCCTCAATTCGGCTCGCTCGTATATTGACCAGGGTATAACTTACAGTTCAAATGGTTCCATGTGTCATAATAACACTGCATCGAGGAAGGAAGTATTACGGCAGAAGAGGTTTCCTTGTGACCTCAGACATTGGGTGTCATTAGAACCTTATTTAGTTATATTAGTAACATGTTAGCAAAGGTAGGAAAGGTGCAATACACCATGGCGAAAGTATATATGAAAACTATAGTTCTGAGCACCTTCAGCAAAAAAGTTTGTGCGACTTTGTATTTTACTTTACAGCGTTGCATTGTTTCATAGGCGTTTGCATGCCTACTCTTCAGATTAGAAATATAAAAATAGCCCCCAAAAGCTAAAAATGAGTCCCCGAAAATAATAAAGAGCCCTTTGTAGGCAACTGGATACTGTAAAGTATACTTGCAAAACAAATTGTTGTTGAGTTTTATTTGCATACAGTTGAGCTTGAAAAGTATAGGTTATATGCCGCCGAAAAATAAGTTCAGTTTCCCCCTTAGATGTTGACTTTCGTGATGCTATATGCATGATTATAAGTATTCTATTTCAATGTCTCAATATAACTATATTTTAATATTTGAGCAGTGACCCAAGAACTAAATCAATATTAATCATTCGACGAAATGACATCTGTTTCCTCCTTTGGTGTGGTAGCACATTTGTCGATTTTGTTTAGTGTAACATTGTTCGAATCATCATATTCAATTGGAATGGTAGTGGTTGTCCAAATAATCATAAAATCATCCAATTTTAATTCTAGCGGTTCCCTCCTACTTGTTGTATTCGTTTTGGAGCATGAAGCAGGTTATTATTTTGAATTTCACTTTCGTTAAAAATATATTAACAACTATCGTGCATCTGTATGTAAGGAACCAACAGGTCTTTATATTACGTTCTACATTACTAAAATATAGTTTCATGGACCACTGTGGAACTTTGTTTTGGTGCCTTCTTTGATGTACGCCGACAAAAATTATAATCGGTGTATACAAAGCGGTGAGTTTCGGTCATTATACCCTAAAAACGTGGCAATACCAAAATAACGAGGTTTCGAATAAAATTCCATGGGTAAAAAAAATATCCTGGGGCTTCGTTAGTAACCATGGTAACCAAAGTCCCTTTTAGTACCTCTTGAATTAATCAAGTTATGGACATATTACACATAATATTGCGTCCATAGAGCCAAAAGGGGTAGAGTATAAGCACGATATACATGGAATTATGAAATCAATCAACGTACTTTTCCTTTGAGCAACATCATAGCGAGGTATATAGCTTCCAGCGGTAGGATTTACCTACACCATAAAATAACAATTTGTCGAATGTTTGTAGGAAGTAGGAGTAGAGGAAGTGCTGTTGGTTTGATTCGGGTTGCACTTTTGGCAGTAACCTCATTCGCCAGTACAGAACGAATTCCCAAGTACAAAGTGTCCCAAAATTGATTCCAACGGGATCTTCTGCAATGATAACTTTAAAGATAATACATCAATCAGAATTATATTTCAGGGTAAGAAACTATAACTTATTACCTACATCTTGCAGGAAACCCTTTTCGATTTGCTCCAGTGGTCATGGAGAATGAGGATCTTTTGTCAATCATGTCATTTGTCCATTTCATTCATAAGGCATGAACATAATTGCGTCTCCTTTGTACAAAACCTGGAAGGAAGGGATATCTGACATGATTGACAAAATCATCATCATTATCAATCATCATCATCATCATCATCACTATCCATGACCAATGGAGCAAATCTAATGGAATAAATCTAACATCATCTCAGTGGGCCATTGTCGGAAATTGACGTTATGCCAAAATATCACAAAATGACGCAGTGACCATGTTGGGCTGGCGGACATTTTAACCTCGAGCCAACCGCCACATACCGACATCCGGCCAACAACTTATGACATCGGCCCGACGTCAGGTGGCTGGCTGGGAAGTTATTGTTAGATCATTTTGCTTGAGGGTATACTATTTTGATTTAAAAGATTATTGTACAGGCACAATACTTATGTATGTACGTATACGAAAAATAATCATGTTGGTTTTGGCACAATTTTTACATTTGCACTCGTTGCTTTTGACGTATACGCCTTTTCATAATAATAATGATTACAATAGCTTGTAAAGTTGTGCATTGGATTCATATGAACTCGTTGCTCGTGACATATATTTCTCAGCGAATATGTGTGCAAATCTTTGTCCTTCTTTAAACTGATATATCGTACTTTCTGAAATGAAGTAAGGTTCACAATTCAAAACTAAACGAACATTATATTGTACTTTTTAAACAACGCAATTTCGGAATAACAAACCAATCTAAACTATCTCAAATTATCTGAATTATAGAGATGGATAACAAAAAGCAACAACATTGTAATCGGCCTGTATTAATTTGTAACCAACACAAGTCAACATACGGCACTCTTAGAATCGTTCCACATATGGTAGACAGGTAGTTAACATGGTTAATCTATCAATAAAATGGTATGTTGTATGGACGAAAAAGTCAATACATCAAATTATATCATTGACTGTGAGTCATTTTTTCTGCAGATGTATCATGATTTGTTTTCTCTGCTTTATTTTTGACGTTTCGCATTGCTGTAAATCCCTTGAGTCCACAATATACTCATCTATTTTACGCTACTAAAATCCATGATATACTCTATACACGTTAGGTTTAGAAGAATAGACGTTGAATCTACCCTTCTCATAACTTTCAAGATTATTTGTTTTCTCGTTAGAAAAACGAAATATATGAAGACGGAGGAGACATCTATTGAAGGAGACGAACATCGAGAACGAAAGTATGCAAATGTATATAAATAGATAAACATGTTTGATGTTTATATAGCCCGCATGTATTTTAGAAAGCGAATGTTGAAAGACGTAAATCATATCAAAACCATCGAAGCCGGGCCGGGGGAATAATAAACATGACAACTACACGATGATTTTCGGTAATTCTTCTTTCGTACCTGTATTGAAACATCAAGCAGAATGTTTAGATTATCATGTACACCGTGTTGTGGTGTAGCTTCGGGGGGGGGGGGGTGGTGGTGTTACACGGGGGCTTATGACTCCTCTTTTGGCAAAACTATACAAAACACATATCCATATCCACATATATCCACAATAATTCGCGTTCCTATCCCCCCCCCCCCTCCCCTTCCCCTTCCCCACAATCATTCCAACCACGCTACGTCAATGACCCCATGTAGGCTGTTATTATAGTTAGTGTTTGTGCTTATGTATTTCTTTGTTTTAAGCCCAAAAAGTGGCATGGGGGCGGGGGGGGGGGGGGGCTCCAGCCCCCCGTTCCGCAGTCCAAGAGTTTACAAAATATTATTTTGAAGAGTCAGCAGGAGACTAGATTGTTCAATCCTAGCAGGATCTTCGTCAGGGTCATTTGGATTAATATTTTGTTACTTCTTCATATGTAACTTACATAATACATTACCATCGTACATGGTGTAAATATTTAAATATCAAAATAATTCAAACCATAGTTTGCACAGCATGTTACGTCAAATTTCTGTCTCAGGACAGGTATGCACCGAATCGCACAATTTCAAGCCCCAAAATGTAACAGATTTCAACAGTGGGATGAGGACACCGACTCGGTTGCTTCGCTCCCTCTCTGATCCACTGATAACGTTGAGTTATCAAAGACATTTCCACACTTTTAATGGATTATTTCTGACTATTAATGTAGGGGTCCATTATTTTGCAATATCCCACCTATTCTATTTGATTAATTAGCCAGAACATAACACGCACGTACAGTCATAACAACAACATCCAGACGTCCCCGTTTCCGATCAGACAGGAATGAAAAGTAGTTACCAGAACAAAATGGATGTAATTAAACGTAACAGGCCTGTACAGTTGTATAATCTGGGGTGAATGGGGAGGGGCGATATTGCAGAACTGCCTATATGTTGAAATACTCAGCTCATTACTTTCGCCTCATTGTGACGATTCTGCGAGTGATCGAAAGCTAATGTCCTCTCATGTCTTACTCTTACTCTCAGTAATAAGGCGATGTTCTTAGCATTACTCCAATATTATGCATAAATCAGCTATATTCAGCCGTGGATTCTATTATTCCCTACAATGGAGTTAGAATGAGAACTCTGCCGCTAGAGTCTAGAAACAATGGATTAATTTGTATTCTTTATTTAGATCAAGGAACTCAAGTTTTTTGTGTTTTTTAGGGGGGGGGGGTCACCTAATATCCCTGGTACAGACCACCTCAAAGTTATAACGTGTATTATACAGAACAATAACATAATACGCTGTATGATATAATTTGTATCTTTGTATACATCATGCAGCGACAGGGAAAGTCCGAAGTCGACAAATTCGCAATTTGCCTCGTTTGTAATTTGTTTTAAAAAGTTTCATAACACGTGTCCACCATATAATATACCAGTAGCTTCCTATGGGTTCTGTTGTGGTTTTCCTGCTGCGGTAATTGCGTGGCTTGGAGGCAAGGCAAATATTATTACTTTTTTTTTACCAGTGTTAAAGTTCAGTTGACTAACGTGTTGAACTTTAAACGCTTTTTGAATGAGTAGCGTTATTTAGGCTATATTAAATATCTACATTCCACCACGGGACCAACACACCATTATGTGTGTATTCATGATTTACCGTATTGTGATTGAATAAGATAAAGAACCGTTACATGTTCATTAACGAAATGTCTGTACTCTAAACTATAAAGTATATAGTTTAAAACTTTATTTGGACCTCCGTTGAAACAAATAGGCCGGGTGATATGATAATGATAAATGATGTATATACATATACATTTTCTTTCCTTTATTTTGTTATGTATACCTTTATTATGCTTGATGTTTTGTATTATGTATATATGTGTCACGGCCTTGCTGAAAAGCAGCTTTTTAGCTGATAGCAGGCTTTTTACCGTGAATAAATAAAT
>JAUELG010062136.1:0-11143 GCA_031471515.1 Dendraster excentricus | reverse complement strand
CCCTGTTCGGTGGATGGAAGACCCACTACGTCATGGGATACAACCTGCCCAGCTACGAATACCTCTACAACTCAGGTTGGTACTTAGTTAATGTTACCGATCTGTAGGTCCTTGTATGTAATTGATTAAAGACCCACTATGTCATAGGATACAACCTGCCCAGCTACGAATACCTCTACAACTCAGGTAGGTAACTTCAAAAATCACTTAGTCGACCAGGTCCCAGTTCTGTCAACATGTTTGAAAACCTTACAACTTAGTGGGATACAACCTTCCTCACCTCAAGTCTGGTAGGACTTACAGTAGATCTACAGTCGTTGATTTGTGGGTCACCTCAGAATTCATGCTTGAAGCGCTTTATTGTGTGAACATACTGTGTGGACATGACTGAAGACCTACTTCATCATAGGATACAACCTGCTCAGCTAAGGCTTCGTGAACAACTGTGGAAAATCTTAGATCTAATAACGTTGATACTTGTATGTGGGTTACCCAGTTCCTTCCCAGCTGCAGATATCTCTGCAACTCGACTATGACTTATTAGTTAAATTGTTAATGCTGATGAGTGTTCTGTTGCCATGTTCATATATGGGGGCTTACTAAACAATTTCCTGTTTGCTTTCATTGTAGGTGACGAGTACATCCTGCAGATGCGTTTCCTGGATCACATCTATGATGACATGAACGTTGATGAGATGACCCTCAAGATTATCCTCCCTGAAGGCTCCAAGTAAGTCGGCATTATTCTTCTTAGATGGCCTAATTTTCTCAGTTCGGCTCTCATATGTAATTGGCAGTCATTTTCATGAAATCGATCAATTTTGGAGTAATAAGTAAATATATAATTGTACTGGGAACGACCCTTTTAAATCGCAAAATTGTGATGTCATCTAAAGAACGGGCTAATTAACTAAATAAGACGCGACATGACGTAAGCTTTTAAACTTTTACTCTACACTTATCTTGTCACCTTCGGTCACCCTAGGATTGTTCACAATTTAAATGCCAGGTATTTTACAGTTCTATGGCATCTGTGTTTGATATGCTGCCTTGGTAATAATAATAATAGTCCATTTTTATATTGCGCAATTTGACAGTGCGCATACAAATAAATAAAAAAACAGAAAGAAATAGAAATGTATTTAAGTAAAGATAAAATAATGAAAGCTTACAATACATTAACAAACAAAAAAGACTTAAAATTGGCGCGAAATTGATCCTCAGTGTTAGATTGTTAAATATGGGCAGGGAGTTTATTCCACAGTATAGGTGCAGCAATCTGGAAATACCTCTGACCGTATGTCTTGGTAGTCAAGGAGCTCGTGTGAATTAATTATTATTATATCCCTTGCTTTCCGAAAGGAATCTGAAGTTGGAGACACCGTACCCAGTGAAGCGTGGAGAAGATGAGAAGCACTTCACCTACCTGGACACCATCGGCCGCCCCGTCGTCGTGGCAACCAAGAACAAGCTGGTCGAGCAGCACATCACAGACTTTGAGGTAGGTCAAAGATAGAGTGGCCGTGCTAACTTTTTGGTTTAAATTCAAATTTGAGTTTTTCATTAGAAATAACTACAATAATAGAAATTGGTATGCTTCCACCGGTATTAGGCCTACTTGGATATCATTAGTCACCCTGTCAGCGTAGCAACCAAAAACAAACTGGTGGATCAACACATTACAGACTTGTGGTGTGCCTCAGTTAACCTGTTAAACACATCAATTACCTCATTACTAAGGTGATTTTTAGTCCATAAGTATGATAACAGAAAATTATGTTTCTGCCAGTTCTGTGACTAACCTAGCCTTGCTGGTTGAATGAGAGCATCACACATGAAAAAATTATGTATATTCATCCTTAGTTTTCTTCCCAGCTTCACTACACGTTCCAGAAGCTATTGCTTCTCCAAGAGCCCCTGCTAGTTGTGGGAGCATTCTACCCTCTGTTCGTCTCCATCATCGTTCTTGCTTTGCTGTCAGCACAAAGTATGATTGGTTTTGTTACATATATAGCTGATATATATTTATTGAAATTGTTTCTATTTATTTATCTTTTTTTATCTCCGCAGCTTCACTACACATTCCAGAAGCTTCTGCTTCTCCAAGAGCCCCTTATGGTTGTGGGAGAATTCTATCTGCTGTTCGTCACCATCATTGTCCTGTTAATCCCTCTTTCTCTTACAATAAGACAAGTTATTTGTATATCATATAAATTGAATTAAAAAAAAAGTTATTTTGTTTATTGTTGAATATATTAATGAAGAAAACAAATCTTTTATCACTTATCTCCACAGCTTCACTACACATTCCAGAAGCTTTTGCTTCTCCAAGAGCCCCTGCTAGTTGTGGGAGCTTTTTACCTGCTCTTTGTCTCCATCATCATCCTTGCTTTGCTGTCGGCGCAAAGTATGATATTTTTTGTTATATAGATAGCTGATATATTTATTTGAATTGTTTATATTTTTTATCTTCCCAGCTTCACTACTCATTCCAGAAGCTTTTGCTTCTCCAAGAGCCCCTTCTGGTTGTGGGAGCATTCTACCTGCTCTTCGTCGCCATCATTGTTCTCGTGCGCATGGACTTCTCCATCTCAAAGGTGAGACAAAGTTGATATTTTCCTTGTGTCATTGCTGATGATTAACCAACAAGTATGATGTTTGATCTAATAATTTGTATTAAATTATTAAGAATAAAAAGTGATTATCTAAGTTAGCTGTCCTTGTCACTTGTCAGTTAAAAAGTTGATCATATAATTGGCGCTGCATTTTTAAAAATATATAGCAATTATCTCAAGTGACACTGTGCTTTCCATATATGTTTTCAGAGGATTAGATATTTGAGTCCCATATGAAGGTTGGCGAATTGATTGAGGAATTTGCTTCATGCAGCCGTTTTGCCTAGCATTACCACTTGTAAGTTATATAATGATCTAATGATTGGCATTGAATCCTAAGAAATGTTAAACAAGGATTCTTTCCTTTCCTTTTTTCGTTTTCTTAGGATGAAGTTTCTGAGTCCCGAATGAAGGTTGCCGGTTTGGTTGAGGATGTTGCCTCTCAGCAGAACAAGCGCAGCCGTCTCACCAAGCGCTACGAGGAGGCCGTCAACAAGTACAAGGCTAGCAAGGACAACAACAGTGAGTGACCGAACAATTACAAACTTTATATCATGAATACTTTAAGGGTAAACCGGGATCAGAACCTGCATTCAATTTGTTTAGTAACTACCTAACTTTTCTAGTCTCGTCGCTATCAGTGTTGGGTATCACAAAATCAATCTTGATCTCGAGATAGGCATCAGTAATCTCGATCTTGTTTTTGGTCTTTAGCAGTTCTGAACTCTGACCCTCTGTTCTTGAACCCCACACTGGTCGTATGCTACATGATATTCTTTTAGTTACCAACAATATTCAACTTACTAGGTCATAAATGCTAACCTAGATAACCATGCAACTTACGAAAGCTTTGTTTTAACTCACTTAGCCATTCCATTTAGGGAAACTAAGCCAGTGCAGTTTTTTATTAATGTTGGCCCTGATAAACAAGAAAGAAATGTTAGCAGACCGGTCTATTGTCGGTCATAATAATTATTTCATCTCAAAGCGCTGAATAAGAATTCAATTCTATCGTTTCTAACTCTTCCCTCCCAAACCCTCCTCTTTCTTTCCAGCATTCCGTGGCACCCTGAAGAAGCTGGAGGCCGAGTATCGCTCGGTAACTGATGCCATCAAGGAACTGGCTGCCACTATCAGCAAGGAGAATGCTGATGTAGGAGATAAGGTAAGCATGATTGCCCTGCCAAGTGAAACTTGATGGATTGCCCAGCCAAGTGAAATGTGATGTCGAGCAAGTAAAATATATGGTCTAGTTTGGTTGCATAATCGACCAACTAACACTTCTGTTCAGTTACAAAAGAGAAATGGGCGCTAATGCAGTTTCGCACACCTAACCCAAACTCTAACCCTAACCCGTTCCCATTCTACTACAATGCATTGTGTTAGGGTAAGGGTTAAATGTGCGGAACTGCATTAGTGCCGAGAAATGTAATTACGTGTAAATCCCCTCTAGAAATGAGTGAGAATCTTTGAGACTTGACCAGACCAGAGCAAAAAGGTATATTGTAAGGTGAAGTGCCACCTTGTTTCGATTCACAAACTTCTTTTATCAGATTTTGTGTTTGTTACCAAATGATATCAATATACAAATGCAAAATGGACTTTATAGTCTATTTGCTTTTTACAAAGCTTCTGTTTAGCAGAGAAGATTGAAGAATTGAGCTATTTTTGTGAACTTGTTAAAAGAAAAAGACAATTTAGGGATATTATGCTAAGGATGCCCATATTCCTTGTTGTCAACTCTAATAGATTGAGAAACTAAGTTTGCTAGTTTTGCTTTGATTTCATTTTCAAACTAAGGAAAACTTTCTAAGCAAGTATTTTATCTCTTTTGGCAGTCGGGCTTGTGTTGATTTCTAGCAATGTACTTACCCCTTTTCTTGTTTTGTTACTTCCCGATCTCGGGTTGGTGAGATCCAAATCTCTGATTCAGACAGGCAACACCAACACTAAGGCCATGAGAAATAAATTGTTGGATCAGTGGCAGAAAGTTCTTCGAAAACCATTACTTAGATATGTTAAATGACTGTCTCCTCTCCTCATCATTTCATTTATTCTTCCATCTTTTATAAGATGTGATACTAATCACTTTTTCTTTTCTCTGCTTTTTACTTCCTTAACCCCAGGTTGGTGAGATCCAGAAGCTGAGCCGTCAGCACAAGGATCTGATCCAGACGGGCATCACCAACGCAGAGAAGGTCGTCGGTGGAAAGTTCTCCAAAAACCAGTACGTTGACATCGACAAGGCTACCACCGCCAAACGCACCGAGCTTGAGGCTAAGATCGAATCTTTACTCCACAATCTGTAAATAGTATGCTTAGGCTCGTTCTTATTAATGTCCATTTAGTTTGAGTAAAAGTTACTTTTTTTTTGGGGGGGGGGGGTGCTATGGGAAGTAGCTTTCAGGAGATCACCGGAAAATTCTCCAAATACCAATAATTTGACATCGATAAGGCTATCACAGCCAAGTACACTGAGCTAGAGGCTAAGATATAGTCTTACTTTAACACTCTATAAGCCAGATGGTTAGGCTTGTTCTTGTTAATGTCCAGTTTTTAGTGTAATTTGCTTACTGTGATAGGGGGTAAAGGTGACATAAAGATAGTTGTTAGAAAGTTATTAAAGAACCAGTACGTCGATATCATGGCCAAACACACCTTGTTTGAGGCAAAGATTAAGTCTTTACTCAACTATCTATATATGCCAGATGGTTACAATGAGTTCTTAGTTACCTTCATTTAGATTGAGTATATTTTCATTTTTCAGAAAAGGAGAAGAGATACTTTAAGATGTTTTTCAAAGATGTTGATATTGTAAAGGCTTCCACAGCCCAACAAAATTACTCCTTTCTTAATGTTGTCAGAAAATCTTCTATGGTATTTTGACATTGGAATCAAATTTGATTTTGTTTTGCTTGTACGTAATTGTGTTTTTTTGTTGATTCATTTTTTGATGCAAACTCTTCTTTGAAGGAGTAGAGGATATGTAAATCCAAGATGTTTTGTACAAAGTATGAAGCAAATGTTTTGTGTTGAAAACAAAAATATTTGAAATGGTGAACATTTTCTTGAAGCTAACAAAATAAAGTAGATAAGTGACTGTAGAATAGATACTCTGGTTTTCTCTTTTTCTTAGCAGAATAAGCATAAGAATTAATGTTTGTTGATAATGTTGCAAAATTATAGTACAAAAATATGTTTCCTGTTTTCTATTTTTCTCTTTGCAAAGAATTTTCCAGGAATAGTCATATTTTTGACTTTCTCATATATACCTGTTTGGGTATTTGATTGGATACAATATGAAAGGTTGATGGTTTTAATTCATTGGTAAGAGATGACACTCGATGGTAGGTTCCATGTTTTCTGCAGCTGCTTTTTGTGTTACATAAGATGTACATGGTTTGTTCAACCAAAAACACATGCAGAGTTTTAGTAAGAAGTAAATAACATCATTTGCTGGTGATTTGACCACAAATATGAAGTCAAAACAAATATAATTAAAGTAGATTCTTTAGTTTATTCCTGCAAACTGCAGACATGAAATGTAAATTTGCAATCATGTGGATTAGAGTCACAACTGTTCTTTTATGGCTATCTCACAAACCTTTTCTCATTTTGAGTAAGATACTTCGCTTTTTCATTGTTCATTGTATTATGTGCCTCAATTTGTGACCATGTTCATGTACAGTGAAGTGAACAATAAACAATTTCCACTAAGAAATACACCCATTTGTCTCTATTTTTTCTGAGCTTTAAACTAATTTTTTGAATGAATACAGTGGAACCTTGTTATAACAAGTTCAAATGTAACAAAGTCCTTTAATAATGAGGTAATTATGCTGGTCCCAGCTCTATTCATTTCTTTGTTGTAAAGTAATATTCATGGTCCTAAGGACCTTGTTATAAAGAGGTTCCACTGTAATCATAACTATGCTGGGCTGCTTTCTTGGTTTAACCCTAGAATGCCAAACCTTTCATGTACAAGCACACACACAAACAGGTTTTTGCGGATAATCGGGAATAAAGGTACGACATCATGAAATTGTGGAGTTCTTAAGTATTAGAATTTTCAGATTAAATTTAGCAAATTCTTGTTATGAAAAGACAGAATAGTGTTAGAATATTTGATAGTTAACAATTTGAACTTGACAGATGTCGGGAAGCATGTTTGATTCAATTTAAATGACTTTGTAAATTTCGGAGCTCCGCAGTTAGGTGTGGAAACTTATAAATCTCCCCAATTGATGGTGAATACATGTGCACACATACACACAGACACACACACACACACACATACACATACACACACATGCACAGGCACAAGGAACAAAGTTTAACAAAGTACACACACACTGGGAAGGGTCTCATTGCAGAGAGATATAATCAATTGTAAGTTGCATTCAATTGTAAGTCCTATCATATGTTCTAAATGTGCATATCTGATTGGTTGAAAAGTGCAAATTTTCGGTCTTTGAATTTAAAACTTACGATCAATTCGATCTCTTTCTGCATCGAGACCATGTATATTTTAAGTTATAAATTAGTCGTAATTTCACGTAGCAAAACCTCTTCGCAAAAATATGTATGTATCTGTATATCGGTGTATTTTTCTTCATCTGTAACTTATTTTGAGGAGGTAGGGGTAAAATATATCGGATTCCTTATAAATTCATCCAACATACATTGTGTGACCTTACACCAGAAAATGACATGTCGTTCTGGTAGTTTCTCTTCTATTACCTAAAATAGTAAAATTTTGTTTAGGATATAAGATTTCGGATTTTGGCATTTCCTGAATAAGCATATCTTTATCTACCTTCTGAAAAATGTTAAGCGTCGGAAAATATGTATCAATATAAACAATTTTCATTCAACAATGGCATTCTTCAGCCATATTTCAATTCTTTGGTGTTCATTTTGAAAGGGTTTGCTTAGTCCAATTGGACGGTGACAAATTATTTAAATGTAATTGTTTCTACTTGAATTGTACAGTAAATGGAAATCAATACAATTTTGTGTTGTAAGGTCACATATATACTACTCAATAAAGGTTAAGCTATGAGTGAGGTCTTACCTAGTTCTTTCATTATATGTTTGACAATATGGTGTCCTCATTGGAATAAAAAATGAAGCGAGAGACATGCAACAACGGAACCACATGTGATTATGATTACAATGGGTTTAAGGTCATTCAGGAGTAAAATATGTCATTTTGAAATTATACACAACATAATAAGTGATCCTTAATTTTTTTTTTTGTAGTGTAGTATCGATTTGGTGAGACCCCTTATACATATTTGTATTAAAACTATTGTTTTGTCATTCAAAATCTTAATCACCCCTTCTAAACTGTCCACATGCTTATGAGCACGTATGTGAGTGGGGCGCTGGAGGGGGATTGGGGGGGGGGGGCAGTGGTGGCTGTAAGACTTCAAGACTTGCCTGTATGGTTTCTACCCACACGTTGAGGACTTAAAAAGTATCACATCTAACGACTATGTTTAACTGCTATGTTGTTGACACGTATACTACTTGTCTAATGACTAATGACTATATCGCATGCTAGTTATACATTATCAATGTATGGCCTTGTCCTTGACATGAACTTAGTATTATGTTCAGTTATGTGAACATGTTAACTGAATAAACAGACAGAGGTTAATTTAAAGGGATCTAAGTGAATTCGCAAAAAGTGATGAGTGGTTGACACAATTATTATTGTTGTATGATATGTCCACTAGTTGTTTTCAAGTTAAATGAACTCAACAATATGGCCGAGTAATGGGCCAAATGCAAAGTGACATTCACCAACTCATTGCACGCACTTCGTACACAGTTCTGAAGATATGTTGAGTAATTTTATAACTGAGCACTTCACTCATAAATGTCTTTTTTTATGTACTAAGGGAAATTTGAAAAAAAAACGAAACCTGCCCCATGCTTTTTGTTGATAATAATTCAACAAGGTGCGAGTGAACTGCTAGAATTTTGATAGGATTTTGAGGACTTGGACAATGTTAAAAAGTCCCTTTAATAACTCCCCCCCCCCTCCACCCCCTACCCAAAAGAGAAAAATAAAACTTTATATATCAACCTGAATAAGAATACGTTCTTGTAAAACTGCACAATCAGGGTGTAAAAGTATGTGTTAAAACGTAACTTTAGAATGAGATCTATAAATTAACTTTATTTCACTGTATTTTTTAAAATGGGAAAGTTGAAACAAATGCATTAATATGTCCTACAGTTGAATTGGGGTTAAATACCACTTTCGATAAGTGTATTATCTAAGAAAATAATGAGGGTTTAAAACCAGAGCTGTTTATGTTCATTTTTTTTGTGTGTGAAATCGAGTAGAGTCCACCAAATTACTGTAAATCCATTGAAGACTGTGTGAAATAACTATAAACTGTTATATAACTGATAAACCATTCCCATACTTAATGCATGCAATCAAACTTTCAAATGCATTTTGCTAAAATGACATTTTTGGACATACATGTATAGACAGTTCTGGGGGTGTTTCACAAAGATCCTAAGTTGAACTTTACTCTAAGCTGGACTTAACTAGTATGGAAAGCCGTTAGTTTGTTTGACGTTTTCTTTGTAAGCATGCAAATGTTCTAAACCATTCTTATTTGTATGATATGAAGGAGATGTTATGGTCTTCATGTGAAATTCCTGAAAAGTCTAAAATACTTGCATTTTTGCTTTAGAATGAATTGTATTCCATAGCTACAAATGGCTTTCCATATTAGATAAGTCGAACTTAAGAGATACGT
Source organism: Dendraster excentricus (assembly GCA_031471515.1). NCBI lineage: Eukaryota > Metazoa > Echinodermata > Echinoidea > Clypeasteroida > Dendrasteridae > Dendraster > Dendraster excentricus. Next base: position 1,746 of record JAUELG010062136.1, on the reverse strand, counting down.
TCAACTTAGGAGCCCTCGATATGATCTAAACATATGCTCTGACCTTTCAATAACTGTAATGATAATGAATTCTTATCTTTCAGCCAGGCCATCTATGAACAAGCCAAATCTTGAATGAATTTTTACCATCTATGAATTAATTGTTCCCCTCAGGAATGAAAACGAGATAAACACACAATTTTTTTCATAATTAAACATATTTTTTTATTCCTTGTAGAAAACATTGCAATATATACAGCTAGACACTTCCAAATCCACAACAACAAAAGTTTATTTTTTTCTGAGATAGACATTTAAAATATAAATGTACATGTATATAAATATCAATACCGTATGTATCGTACAAACAATCTAGTATTCGCTGTATGATCCGCCCTATAAGATGTCGGTCACTCATCCTACTATAGGGGGTGTCCTCACAACACTTCTGCATAGTTGAAATAGTTCATCTGATGGCGTTTCCATACGCCTGTTTGTTCCAGGGTGTAGAATATCAGATCCATGTTAAGCCCATCGATGTCAATCAATCGATAAAAGTAACCCTATTGAAACCTGACTGTGGCAAAAGTTGAAGCTACAAACATGGTGTCTTGTTTTCAGAGACAAGGGAATGCATGCGGTATGAGTAATTTTATTATTTTCCTTAATGTCAGTGTTCATCAACTAATTAATGTAGAAGAGAAATAAAATTATACTGATATCGAGAGTATAAAGATGGCCACCAAAAAGCCATCATCGCTACGGGGCGATGCTCGATCCAGATTTTTACATCGATGACTGTGACCTATCACACATAATGCATAGGATCGCTTAGCACCTCGTCACGTGTTTATCCTATTACGCAGCCCGTGCCATTTTCAACACAACACCTCACTTGTTCCTCAATGCGCTCGCCAGAGAGTTATCAGTATGTTTACGACTTGAACCATATATATATTCCTGTACATGAACTTCACTTTATGAATTATATGTTAGCCTAATTCATAATTTCCCCCTCGTGGGCCTAATTGGAGTCGCGCGACTAGACTATCCAATTAAATGGTTTAATTTCACAGATTGCGCATTGTGAAATGTGAACTGGTATAACAAGTTCAGCTATATGTATAACTATTTGAACAATGATGGCGATGATGACAGAGATCTGTAATATAACGCAGTTTAGCAGTTCGTTACAAGTTCATATATATTGTCCATCAGTAGTGATGAACATGCTGTAATAACATCTAGGACAGTATAACTTCTAGTTACTGTCTTCCTTGTGCGATCAGACTCAACAGCAAACCCTTACAAAACCCTTTCACGGTTAAATGACGATGAAACAAGGGCAAACTAATATATTGGTTTCTCTAAATAGCAGTAGTGTTTGAAACTTTGAAAAACTGTTTGAAAGTACAATCGTTCACAATCACTATGGCTTTTTGATGATAATTATTTTTATTTACTGACTACACAATTAGCAACGCACCTTGCCATTTTTAAATTAAAAAGTTAGACCCCAAAACATGAGTAAATGTATAACCTTATCATGCTTCCCCATAGCGTTTGTTTGTTCATATCTTTTTTGTTTTAATGTGACTACGGATGACGAGTCCAAATTATTACTTTTCAATACCAACAAATAAAGCTAAGTGTTCGGGCCATATTTTCAAAACATATACTCGAACAAATCAACAACAATTTAGTGGAAAACTACGAATTTTCATTTCCTTAAATATAAAAAGATGCAGTTTGTTGTTTTCTTCCGAC